>OMLI01060149.1:10961-29441 GCA_900302605.1 Rondeletia loricata
ACAGTAGCCTGTGAAGCTGTAGCTAGCTAGCTAGCTACCGTAGCTTGTTCTCTTTGCAGGAGATGGAACATTCCAACTAGCTAAAAGCCTGCTGGGTAGTGTAGTTCGGTAACACATTTTGTCATTCAAAAACACCGTTAGGCAGACTAGACTGCTTCTTTTTTGTCTGGGAGTTAATGAGAGTGTCTCAAATTCAGACTAATATCTTTTTTCTGCGAGGCTTATTTGATTTAGGCAAAACAGCATTTTTAAATGAGTAAAAAACTACTTTATTTAGTAGGTGCTCCCGTTTCGCACATGTAGTATGGTGAAATGTGATACCAGTGACAAATATTCTTCGTGATTTATTATATAATACATATTATAAATATTACATATAAATATAATGATTATTATTTATTAATATTGTAATTTTAGACAATTGTACAAATGTGCAAGATTAATTCCCCGCCCTCACCTCACGCATTTCAGCTTTAACGGACAAGGGTTTCTATAGGCTGGAATAGCATGTGCAGTATCTTCCCTCCTTCTCCAGTTATCTTTGACACAAGCAGTAAACATAGCAGCACATCCACTGATGTCGGCAACTAAATTATCAGTTATATTCACACTAATACAATCAACCATACATCTGCTGTAGTTTGTTTGCAGTTTATTTTAAATTCTGAAATACAATGATTTTGGATGTCGGCGTTCCAAGTAAAACACGTAAAGAATGCTTTCAAGCTGAAGCAACGAAAGCCCGTTCTTCTGCTTCTTCTGATATGACCTGAACGCAGCAGAAAACCGTCAGCCAGCAAAGTAAACAAGGAAGCAACGCTATAATGGACTATTACAACTGAAATGTCGTGATAATTAAGATAGGCCTCTGGGCCTTCACATGGACTAACCCAAAGGAAGCACTGGAGCACTTGGTTAACCTTAAATTGCTTTATTGCGAGGAGCAGGGACAAACGTGTGCATCTTCATCACAGTCAAAAAACCTTGTGTCTTCTCAAGTGTCATGATAATTTAATAATAATTTAATAATTTACCACATCACTATTGTGCATACATTATACTGTACCCCTTTTGATGTAAAAAAATCCAGCATTCATGGAGATTATGCACTCTAGAGGTACGGTAGCTCGTGACTGTATCCTGTGTGAGCTGTAGGATGGTGTGACTGAGGACCCTGACCTGCGGTCAAGCAGCCCTGTCTGATGACTTAATTAGGGTCACAGGCTGAGAGCACAATTTGCCCAGGCTCTTGCTGTTTAACATATCTCTTTGTTCAGTATGTTGACAGTGATTTACAGTGAATCAACTTCACAGCATCACAAATCATGTTATTTGGAAGATAATTATGAGTAAGTGTATTGATACAGGCTCTTATGAGATCCATTTCATTGACTATGTTGTTCAATGATGCAGAACAGGTTTACAATGTTTACAACATCTACAAATTCTCTACAAGGTTAATTAAATGCCCCAAACATCATCCATACCGTTTCATGTAGACACTCTCACAAACAGCTTGCGCTCTCCACAGCCTGTGTCTTTTACCCAGCTCTGAAAGAAAGGTGATAGCTGACAGTGCGAAGTAATCTGCTCTATTGATCATGCTGTCAGAGAGTGACTTCAGGAACTGGGAAGGCAAACACAATGGACATTAACCCTTTACTTGGAGGCACAGGAGACAGGTAAACAAAGGAGCAGGCTATGATGGTTACCGTCACCTTAAAATTAACAAAACCAAAATAAAGTGATGTACAATTCAAGCACGTTTGCTTTTGTAACGTCGCACTTCCTTTTACCATGTGAATTTGGGTTGCTCCTCCGATGCACTTTCACCTGTAGGGAGAGGAGTGTGCTACGGGGATCATTTACTGACACTGGCGTCTATGGTTTTGGAGATCAGAGGGTGAATCCCGAGGGGGCGTTGATGCAGACTTGTGCTTTGGTTTGAGGATCTGTATTACGTTGCTCCGTCAGGCCCCTCTTCCATCAAGTTCAGGGAAACAGAGCCCGTTATTACCCATAAGCCCATGTGTCATTGAATATTTATCATGTATCTGATTTGAGAGAGAGAGATTCCTGAGATGTGGCAGTCGCCCCTGAGGCCTGGAATTCAACACCCTGTAATAGAAGCCCTAAAATGTGGCTGTCATTTGCTGCCTTCGGGACATGGTTAATTAATTACATGTTGGCCTCTACACTTTACTCCTTTAGCAAACCGGTCCACATTATTTCACTTGTATATCCCATCTTCACTTGACATTTTTATGCCACTGTAGTATATACTGTAGCTATTAATTTGAGAGAATATTAAATACAAAGAACATACCATTACATTTCCTCAGATTGGTTGACAGCCAATCTATCTATCTCTGTGGCATTGTAATGTAAAGAAATCATTCAGTTGATGGGGAATTCACAGTGCTAATGATGTAACCTGTGGCAATATTATGAGCAATGTTTCATGCAGTTTTGTGGTCACTGTGATTGCACCAATGTATCATCCCAGGTAGGAAAAATCAGTGCTGTTAACTACTTAGTCTTGGGTTAGACTGAGATACGAGTGTTGCATCAAATACTAAGCAAGATTAGAATTGTAGTTCACCCTGAAAAACAAAGAAATGTTGATCTGGTGCACTTCATACCATAGTAAATTGGTTGATTCAACGTTGGTTTGCCTTAAAACATGATTACTAGTGATTGTATGTTCAATCTACTGTTGTTTTTTTCACAGCGTGACTACCAGCAAGACATGTAAATAACATACTGTGTGTAGTGGGTACATGCTGACTTCATATGTGTAGTACTGCAGGTGTAGGTTCTTATCTGGATTCCTTGTCGAAGCAGGTCAGATGGAAAATCAAGATCTTAATATGTGTTTGATGTAGTTTCACTCCTCCTTACTCTGTGCGTTTCAGTTAGAACTGCTTCGGTGTGGAGGAGATCGATTTTCTGCAACAGGAACATTAGTGATTCTCGAGCCAAGGGTATTAAACTCAAATCATTGTGTTCTATTGTTTGGCATGTCATATTGATTATCTCCTGGGTTTCACTGGCTAGAGTGAAATATTGTAGCCTCAACAGCCTTGCACACAAAGAATTGGATCCATTTGAAAACAAATAACTTAGTGATACACGATACAAAATACCTGTCCAGATGAAATCTTTTCATTCGTGCTGTGGGATGAAAAATAGGTACAAAGCACCAAAAAGAGTAAATGGAAGTTGCAGGTGTACCAACACAACATATAATACTGAGTTAAAGGTAAGGTGAGCATAGACAGCATAGCGTGAAAATACAGTCATCTCATCTGTCACTGGGACAGCCATAATTCCCATCTGAGTTATGAATAGAAGCACTGGACGGGCTCACTTTCTGGCATACTTGGCTGCCCTGCCCTGCGGCTTCCCTGCGGCTGCCCTGTGGTCAGCTTCACACTGGGAGGCACAGACTGACAGCAGCTCCACTGGAACATGTTAATATAGCAAAGTTTTGCAGGCAGACGATGACAGCAAAAAGAAAAAGGTGTTCAATTATTGATCTGCTCTTTCAAATCCCTCATTATTTCATCGTACCCGTTGGAGGGCAGTCCCTGAGGGCATTACGCTGGACTAGCTCTGTGTTCACAGAGACACATCGTGCATGATAACGCTGATGCCCTTGTTTAGCTTAAATCAGTATTCCGATCCATGAGTCACTTTTGCTGTCCTCTCTCTTCCCGTTGCAGAAGACACGGTAGTTACAGAGAGTTCAGAGTTCAGAGGTGCAATCAGTCTTACTACGAACAAGGAATCTATGGTATTTCAAGACATCTTTGTCATTGCATCATCTGGGTGGATCTGACGCAACTGACCTTTCTCCCATCAGCAAATTTGAATAAAACTGTTTAATTGGTGTAATTGTACTCTCCCTAAAAAAACATTGTCTTCCGTGCTATCTAATTATGGTAATTCTATGGTCATGTCTGTTGTTGGTGATATAGATTCCATTGTTTTACGAATCAATGAATTTTAATTGCAAACCTGGTGAGATCTGTCAATAGTCAGCGAATCGTCTGGGGGAAGCCGATAAGTACGGAGGCTTTATCCCTATTGTACAAGAAACAAAGCACAGCAGCTGATTTACAACCAAGAAAAATCCATCATCTTACACAAAAATGAAGAGAACTTGATATGCAGAATGCTAGTAGCTTTATCTTAGCCCTATTCTTCTAATGATTGAAAAAAGTCTACTTTGTTTTGCTATCAGTGTGACATTTGCTACATAGGTTCCATTGAATATGTCACTCGGAGACATCATTTTCTTTGATTTCATAAAACGGATTGATGAACTTGAGTTAAAATGAAGCATGAATTTATTACCCTCAGCAGTAATATTACTACGAACAGCTAGATCTGACAGTGTGTGCAGATCTACACTGGAGTGCAGATCATCCAGACAGTCATTCTGGAAATGTGCCAGGGAAAATATGATTATTTGCTCCCAATTCAAATGCATCACCTGTAAGCCTCGTTTTGTTTATGGTCATTGAATCCTGTATTGAAGTCTGAAACCTGCCATTAACTCCTGTGGCTGAGTTATTCATCCGGGTCTCCCGTCGTCTCTACTAAATGAAAGGCCCACAGCGCCTTGCCAACCTCCCACTCCTCGAGCACCGCAGGGTGTCTCAGAAAGCTAATGGTCACACCGGGGCTTGTCAACGCTCTCCAAAGCCCATGCTCTGCTCCAGTCTCACCCCTGCTGCCCTGCACCTTACTACAAATGTCAAAGAATATTGATTTGGCTCAGAGTGACAAAGACTTCACTGAGATGGCTGCCTTTGTACTATTGTAATAAAAAAAGGCCTGACCTTCATGCACGCTGTAGCTAGACATGATCAATATTTCATATCCTACTGTAAATTTCCTGCAGAATTTCTGTTTGCCTTATATGAATGATACCAGAAAGCATCTCCAACTGCACGTTTATGAAACACCCCAGTGGTAATTGCAAAAGAACTGCCAGGTTGTGAGCAAACCTCATAAATGCTGTTCCTCCAATGAACAAGCAGTCTCTCTTGCTTCTATAAAATATAGAAGCAAGCTTTTGAAGTAACTCAAATTCCTATGAGCCTTTTAGCGTCGTAGTGTGGCTGATATAAACATATGGCAAGGGAAGGCAGATGACATCATCTACATTTCTGACATATATCAACTCAATTCCCTCAACCAATCAAAAGACCATCAGAGGGGCGATGTGATGTAAATTAAACAGAGGAGGAAAAAAGGAAACAATAGGAAACAACTTCTCCACAAGTGCACATGGTTCCAACTTCCACATTTATTCAGCACATAGACAGATTCTAAACATGCTACAGCATAAAATGTACATATGTGATTGATTGCAGAACTGACAGTGAAAGGTGTACCATTATTTGAGCACCTTAATGTGCTTCATTTCGTGGATAAACAAAATGTAATATAATGAACTGTTCCGTTATTCGTCAGCGTGAAACAAAAGAATGACATTACGCATTTATCCGAAAAGGGATAATTGTTGCACTGAATCCCTGGCAGGATGCCCAGTTTCTTATGTCTTGCATGACTGATATCTAATTGTTTCTGTATGAAAATGGCAGAAAACTCATTAGGAGTCAGTTGGCTGGAAATTCTCACAGGAAAATCATTGCAGTCATCTGATAACCTTAACGTTTCTTTTCACAAAGAGGAGTTTATTCAAAATCCTCTTACTGTAATGTTCGGCTCTGCCACAGAGACAGCTGAAACAAAAGCCTTTGATTTCCCTGAGGTGTCATGATATTAAGAACACCTGATTATACTAAATAAAGTAGATAGATAGATAGATAGATAGATAGATAGATAGATAGATAGATAGATAGATAGATAGATCGGACATTTAAAAAAAAAAATTCATTTGTTTGAACTTAGGGCATTGTGATTTTAAAATCAAGTAAGGATTGTTTGTCTACAGTGAATTCTGTTATCTCTGTAATTCTCTAATGAATGTGAGCCTAGATGTCTCCCCATGTTTCTCCTACAGTCATCAGTCTGAGTTCAGAGGCAGTTTGCCCTCTGCCTGTACCTCTCTACGTGTCCTGGTCGCTCTCCCTTTGCCCTGATCGCTCAGGGGAGCACTTTTCTGTAATGCTAGATGCATCCGTTGCATCTTCATCCCTCATTATTTTACCCCTCAAAGACCTTTGCTGGAAACAAGAGATGCTGCAATCTGAAAGAAAGGTTTAACTCTTTGTTGTGTAGTTAGTAGCTCATTCTGAGCTGTGTTGCCCTTGTCAATTTATGAAATACAAACCTCTGACAAAGGTCACACCAAAAGATGTGAGCTATGCTCAATGAGATATGATTTTTTTTATATGCCGGTATATCTTGATGTTGATTGTTGGTAGTATGGTGGATTTCTCGGGCTGACGTGATGGTCCTAGAGGTAAAGATGTTCATCATGTCCAAAAGTTCCATGCCTCTAGATAAACAAGGCAGTGAGGCAGAAACTTGTGCTTGTTATAGCGCCCCCTGTGGCCCGATTGATGCCATTCTTTGTGTCCAGCTTAATCCAGTTTTCACGAGTTGTTGGACTTCTTATTTACACTCACTTACTTACTTACTTATATTAAAAGCTACTTATATATAAGCTTTTAAAACGGCAATGAAAAACGGACTAAATGTATTTGAATCAGCCGGTAACATTGCTTTCATTTGATTAAATAAATCTGATTACACCACTAGCAGCCAGAACTCAATTGCCCAGTCTATGTTTTTTCTTTCTTTCTGTACTTTAGTGCCTGATCTAATGCTTAGCCTGTCTGTCCCCAGAGGGTTTCACCCCTCTATGTAATGATAGATTGCCATTTCTATTGAATTTTACAGGTCAGGCTATAGAACGGGTAAAGGAATTGTGGGTGGGAGAATCTATTCTGAGTGGGTGTTGAATAGTGTATAAATCATTACAGTTTGACTGACATTTAATACCCTGAAATTATTTTAACTGACAGTGTAGAATTATTGATATGTCTGTCTCAAACAGCCAGACATAACAAGCTAAGTTTGATCAGGTCTTGGATTCTATCACAGATAGCAACGCAACACATTGATAAACAAGCAAATAGGCAGAAATTGATGTCCAAAGTATGTCATTTGGTAATATGGCTTTGCTCTCTCAGTTATGTATTCATGTTTGAAAGGACTAGAAAAGTTCATGGCCAACAGAAATTTTTTGATCAGGATTTATTGTCACAGTTGGGGAGGAAATCTTTGAGACAAATGCCAGCATCAAAGACAGTCTCTTCAGTGTCACAGAGGAAGACCTAATAACAATATATTAATAATACCTGAAACATTTGAGATAAAGGGGATTATGTTTCCATGCTTTTGACCAGTAAACACTTCTCATCTCATCTTCAAATAGCAATCTGTACTTAAATTGTATGTGACATTTCAGAAAGCTAAATATGAAGGAGCACCAGGTAGACCAGACACCTAAATGTGTGTCAAACAGAAACCTAATGAATGATTATTTTGTGAGGTAAAATCAATGGTGCATCAAGTGTGATTTTGGAATTAGTTCTAATTTAATTTGACAAGAGGCAACTGCTGCTGGTGGTGGTGCTTAAATTGATCCTTTTAATTACTCTTGAGAGAAATATAGGAAATGTATATTTTTCTCCAAACTTTCTCTATCAATCATGACATTACTTAATGTAATCAAATATAAAATAAAGTGCGTCAACATGCCGATGAGACTGGAGCACAGAATGTCAACCAATCTGCTGAACTTTAAACAATGAACACATTATTTCCTTCTTCTCTGTGATCAATACATCGTCACGTACAACATTTTTCTCACTGAATATTAAGTGTCAGTGCACTAAATCTTGAGTACTAAAGTACAAGAAAAAGGGGGTTTAATTTAATCAGATGTAAGCTGTGTGTGTGTGTGTGTGTGTGTGTGTGTGTGTGTGTGTGTGTGTGTGTGTGTGGTGTCACTCTCTTGTGTGTAGAGCTGCTGATGTGGAACCCAGACAGGCAGTCTGTGGGAGGAAGTCCGTGAGGAGGCAGAAATGCAGTCATTATTAATTGTCAGAGCTCATTGTGCCGAGCGATCTCTCTGTGTTGTCGAAGTTGCATTGGTGGGAGGCTGGTAATGGAGTTGCCCATCTCACTCTAACTGACTGGCTGCAGCCCGACTAACTGGGTGGTGTTGGGCTCTGCAGTCAAACAGCATTCTCTTCCCCTGGGCTGGAGGCGGGGACGGTTGATGGCTCGCCTCTCCCTTACCATCACATTATTCTCTATTGATCTGCTACAGCAACACAGACCTTTTTTTTAATCCTCCATTCTCACTAAAACGTAAAGAAACAACATTTTATAGCCTGAACATGAAGAAATTAACACAGAGAATGTCATAAATGATGTTCAAGGCAGTTTATAATTTGTTTTGGAATAACGGACTAGGTGCATAAAGGCTCTCAGGGTTGATGCAGTCGATCCTGCAGAGCACTTGTTTACATTTGGTTGATTTGCGCTGTATGAATAAAACAATTACATTAGAAGGAGGCTGTCATCATTCTGTACTTGGTCCATTTACGTTGTAGAATTCCCATCCATGTGAAAAGCTTTGTTTTTACTCACATTATGCAGAATACTGATTAGCTAGATGTCAGGGGAATAAAGAAGCAATAGCTGCGGGAAACAGGTGGTTCTCTCTTCCTGACTGAATGAAAATACTTTGGCCGCCTGCCCTGGACTAAGCTGAAGTTGGCGGTTTGGACCGCTGTGGTTGGCTTCTGGGCTTAGTTCCGCTAGGCCCAGGGTCAAGGTACCAGAGTGCCGTAATTACATCTGGCTCCCACTCCCACAACAGGATTAGGTGAATTGTGGCCAAGAGGCCTCTATAATTGCCCCTGATTACCAGTTGCCAGTGCAGTGTAGGGAAAGGTCAGTTGGTCTGCCGTTCAGACACCCTTTTGGCTCATAATCCCTCAGCACCCCATGTCTGCGTTGACCCCTCCCCCACTACACCACTGACCATAGAGAGTGATCTGAATCGTTATTGTTATTCTCTCACCTATTTTCCCCTTTAATGGACAGAATACAGAAAAAACACAAATCTGGTGTCATGACATTACCGCCCATGCATGGTGGTCTCGCTTTGTCTTTTCTTAATGGTGAAAAACAGAGCCATGGGTCCCTCGTTATCTTGGGCTGAAAATATGTGACCTTGTTTGGTACTGCAAGAAAATATGCATAGCAATGGCGCATTGTCTGAAAGCAATTGCTTCCCTCCTCTTTCTCATGTCTGCCTCTCGTTAAGCTTTTACGTGCTTTGAAAAATTCCCTCAAGCCTCCTCAGTGTTTTCCCCCATAACGTAGGAATTCCTCCCCTTTTTCCCCCCCAGCTTTTCTTTGCCTCTGAAAAGGAGCTGCTTGTACAGAAATAATTAGCTGTATTATGTCTACCGATATAGGCATCTCTCTTCTGAGGTGAAAATCCCTCTCCTATTCATCTAACTTGGTGAAGCTCCAATGCATCTCTAGTCATGTAAGCTTGTCAGCATAGTAGGGTGTGCACAGTGGGCCAATTCAGAGCAGGTTTGAGGCAAGCTGTGATAATACGATCTTATTTCATTGGAGTTGTTAGTTGTTAAAGCTTTGTGTATGTGATCAAATGTAGCTGAATATCATGGAAGATTTGTCGTGGTGCCATGCACACTTTGGAGTAAATGTGCCTACTTGTAAATTGTGGACATTGTTGTAATAACCAAAAGGTACACTGCCTGTGCATGTCTGTCTATCTGTGTGCCTGTTTATCTCTCTGCAGCTCTGTCTGTCTCTCTGTCTACCTGCCTGCCTCTGCCATTATATGAACTTGATGGTTTTTACGTTGTTTAATCTAGCCATGAATACAGTTTGTTCTCTTTGTAGTGCAGCCAAAAAAGACATTTGGAAAGTGTCCTCTATTGGGCTAATATTTGCAATCTCATAACACAAGCCGTTGACCATTCTTTGATGATTACTTTGTCCCCTGAAACATCACGTTAGCTATCTCTGGCGGCAGGGCTCTGAACTGGGCTTATAAAAGATTTATGTGAGAAATACCACTTTAAACGGTGTCAGTGGAGTATCACAACATGTGTGTTATTGTTCATTGTTGGGTATAGCCACCCCACCTCCTGAGTTCCATGGCTTTTTAGATAAAGGATAATGTGAATGACCCAGTGTGACTGTTTGTTCTCCAATTTGTTCTGCAGTTTGTCTGGATCTTGAAAGGTGCCTTTGGCTTGGAGCAATGCTGCCGCTCAAGCCTGTTGAATTGCTTAACTGGGTGAGAAATGAAGATTTATCTGCACATCTGTGAGGCGATTTGGTTCTCAGCCATACCATCTTAACTTCTCATTGCACACAGTGGAGGGTAACATGCCCAATAAAGAGAAATTACATACATATTTTCAGTTTTAGTTCAAGCATAATTTAATGGATATAAAGAATTCTATCCATAATTCATCATAGCTTTCGGTTTTCTAATACACAAATGTATATGCATACTTACAAATGCAATTTAACTTGTTCTGTGCTTATTCTGACTATTTTATTTATTCAGGCTCTAGCCCCACACTATAGACCAAACTGCCACACCACCTTCATTTCCTGCCAGGCCTCAACCCGGGCTCTCCCTCATCTGACCTCTCACACAGTGAACCCTATGAATGGACAATAGTGCCCTTCAGTGGGGCCCCATGACCATAGCAAAGCCTGCAGCTGGAGCACATAGCAAGCCTGCCCTGGCCCGAGGGCATGCTAACAGCTGAGAAAGATCTCTGAACTGCCAAGGGGATTTTGGAAACGCTGGGGGAATCACAGATGTGAGGGCTAAAAAGTGGCCTACATAATGCAAGAGGCTCCAACTTGGACCTGTTTATTAGATGCCGAGGAGAAGCTGCCTCAACAGGTGCTCAGGGGCTGGATGGTAGATCTGGGGCCTGACTGCAAGAGGATGAACCCCCCAAAAGCCCCAGGCTACTTTTCATCAAACAAAGGAAGCAGGGGATTAGGGCAGTTACTATAAAATCCACTGGATTTCTTGCAGGATGTCAAATATAATAACACGTACTATTATGCTTTTGGATGAAATAATGACAAAATATGTCAATTGTGACCAAGGTGTATGCTACAATCCAGTTAGCCACATGACTAAATACAATTTATTGTGTTCTCTAACTAAAAATCTCACACCAGATGAGTCAAGACAAAATCGATATGAACATTATTTGTTTGCATGCAGTTAGCAGATCTATGTTGGAGTGATGCATTAGGGTCTACAATACTATTTATTTACAAAGGCTAACCCATTTCTTATCCATATTATTACTCTGAGCAGACTAAACAAAACACCATATCATGTGTGCTCCAGATTGTACATTCCCAAATGATTGCATATTTCTGTGCTGCTCTTAAGTTCTCTCTTGTTGCCTCTTGTTGCATTCTGCCTGGTCAGTATTAGCTACTGTCCATACTTTTTAGAGAGTTGTCAAGTTTGATGTATTTAATATCATTCCACTGGCCCCACCCTTACTAAGAATCCATCCAGAATTAAAGACTAGTCATTTGTCTTACCTCACTCTTGTGAAAGTGTGTCAAATAAAACATTTTGTTTATAAGAATTGGATTTCCCTCTGTAGTCTGTCTGGCTCAGAGAGAGTTGACGCATTTAATGTTGGAGGTCATTGATGGAATATTGACCTTGGCATTGCTTGTGTAATGAATGATCAATGTCTCTTAGTGAACACTTATCTGTAACATGCTGTCAGTATAACATGGCTTGACATCATTGTATGCAATGATACTGGCATCAAAGCAATTGGTGTTTGGTGATTAGGAATTTATTTCGGTACCTTGTTCATTTCCTGTCTTATCTTCACTTGCCAGGGAGTTATATGGTCGTTTGTGCCATGGGGCAAGTGCAGGGGGAAAAATGCAAATGAGAAAAAACTCTATGTGGGAAGAAATACATCAGTATACTCTTTGGACAAGATAAACATGATTAAAATTCTGCCATCATCATCACAAGGCTTCCTTCTCCTCCACTCCTATAATGATATGCTGTCCAAGAAGCCATTTACCCCAGCCAGCCTGGCTACACAGAGAGGCTGTCCAAATCCTCCCAGGCACCCTACTCTGCCTTTCCAAATGAGCTTTCATTAGCATAATGGTGTGTGCTGCTGCTTGGTGATTTCTTTTAATCAACCCCAGAGTCACTGGTAATTAGTAGCAGACTAGCAGACTGGATTCTGATGGACGTTGTTGACATTCCCTGATTTACCGTCTGGTGATTTGATACTAAGAGGAATGTTATCAATAGCATTAGCGATTGACAAATTTATAAAAGAATTGAAACGGAAGACAGCCCTGAACAGTTAATGGTCACTATAAGCCAATGTCACTCAGCATAGGTTGTCTTCATTACCAATCAAGTTTTAGCACTTTAGCTCCAAGATTTGACATCAACCTAATCTTCCCTTGCAGGAAACATGATGTGCTCTGAGCCAATTGGAGGAAATTGGCATTCTCTCCACTGTTCCCATCTTTGACTGTGTCTCGCAGCTTTGTTTCTCCACAGGACATACAGTGATTGGAGTTCTGAAAGATAATAAGAGGAATAATATCCAGCAGTGCTGAGGCGCACAGAAAGAGACTCGGTGCTTCAGCAGAGAGAAAAAAAAGTTGTTAAAATTCATAGGACGAAAAAAGGAATCAACTGCAGAATACATTACACAGCATCAACTGTTCCAAGGACACCGAAGGTCAGACAGCTTGTCTGGCAGACTGTCTAGCAGTCAATGGGACTGGTGGGACCACATTGTACAAGAAAAATTGGGGATTAAAAGCTGCAGAATGGCAAGCGCCAAATCCATACACACAATCTCTGATGGTGTTCTTTCACTGCATCATTGTCTACATATATCTCTCCCCATACAGAATGTGTGGGCTTCTGTCTGTGGCACAAGCCAAGCCATCCACACTAGTCACTGACCCATTTCTCCACGGCCGCCCTTCAAAATTGCCAGCCACGCAACGCCTCGATGATCCCCTTCACTTGGCTGCTCTGACCTTTGATAGAGAAGACTTAGTGATCATGTACCCTGCAGAGAGGGAGCTTGTCTTGAACCTAATCTGTCCTAAGGCTGTGATTGATGCTGCCCATGGCTTAGAGAGGTTCAACGCAGGCATGCTCTGTCAACGGAATTTCAGCAGGATGTGTTACAGCAGGATTGCAAATTACCAAAGTTGTTTAATCACGGATTGATACGAACAATAGTTGCCCAGGAAACTAGACAACCACGCATTTAGTTCCCAGACATGCAACCTCCCAATCGGCATTCTTTGTCATTTTGTTTGCTTATGGCCCTACTGTTTCTGTGAAATATACACAGAATGCTCACGCCTACACATACATGACACACACACACACACACATACACACACGAAATAAAATAATTTAAAACCCACCGACTGTACCTGATGTTCTCTCTCTTTCTCTCTATCACCTGCCAGCCCCCAGCTCTAAACACACACTCTGTTCATAGTTTTCTTCTATGGAGTGCCTTGTGAGACTTAAAGTTATGGTAACGCAAGATTAAATACATGCAGAAACCCCACCCAGCCAGCCTCACCCTCCTTTCCAGGGACTCAGTATTTCAACATAGGCCGGGAGGCTGGGTGTATATATCTATGAGCCACTCCCTGCAGCTGTGCACCTGGAACTGCTCCCATTCCAGCATGGCAGTGAACCCACACACCTGTTCACACCTGAGGCCTGCGCCCCTGGACCGCCACCACCTCTCCTGCCTTTGTTTCATCCATCAACTCATAAGATTGACGTAAACTGAGTGAGCAGGCTGTGAAAAAAAATACAATAAAAGCAAGCTACACTGCTTTTGTCAGTGAATTTGTGGCCAGTAGTGTGTCAGTGCTATCCACGTCTCATCAGAGTAATGTGAGGTATGTACCAGTTGGTGCTCCATGAACCAAACGTTATATGAACCTGTCGATGTTTAGTTTCATTAGACATTTGTACCATTTCTCACACCTCAATGTAATCTCACCCAGCCAGTTAATCCAGCACCTAACATAACACGTCCAGGGCTATGATTGATTGATTTTTCTACTGAGAGAGCAGTTCCGAATAGAAGAGAGAGCATGGTTTTGTCAATACCTTTCACAGTGAAAGCAACAGGTGCTGTGTGATCTATTGCAGC
This sequence comes from Rondeletia loricata, assembly GCA_900302605.1. NCBI lineage: Eukaryota > Metazoa > Chordata > Actinopteri > Beryciformes > Rondeletiidae > Rondeletia > Rondeletia loricata. Next base: position 25,226 of record OMLI01060149.1, read on the forward strand.
TGTGTGTCCTTCGCCACATTACTGATCTGTATTTATGTCTGTGTGCTGTTGGTTACTTTAAAGGCCTTGCAGCAAAGATATGAGAACACGTCCACTGAGGATGACCTGCAGTCAAAATGTTGGATGCTGCTCTGGTTTTGTATAATAAATGTTTAACTCAATTTGAGAATGTACTGTTTCCAGTAAGTGTTTTCCTCTGAGTAAAGTTACTCCCTTCGCTCCCATACTGTTCCTAGTTCTTAAATACATGGCCGGATATGTAATAACTTTTATAAGATCGTTTTATGCTTGCCGCACTATTTGCCAGCATTCCTACAAACTTGCCAGCATTACAAAAAGCTTGCTTTTTATCTGTGCAAAAAAAACACAATGTTAACTTTGCTTGCTTTGATCATGATGGTAAAATAAGGAGGGTTTTGCTCTTGGTTTTTATTTAGCCTATGAAATCCTTTTGACCACCTGTCAGTGTCCCATATGGGTGATTGTGTCACTTCGCAAAGACAGCACAAGCACTATTTGCTAATGACTTGACTGCTCCAAACAGATCTGGGAGGTCTGAGCGCACTTGGTCCCATCTCCCCTGCCCCCATAGTGGGGCTCCCTGCACTCCCTGCTCTCCTTCTTGCCTGTTGACAGGTATCGTACCGTGCCATCTGTTGCTCTCTCTCACTGGTGTTCAAACTCAACAAATCGAATGGATCTAACAGGGGAGTCTGTGCATCTGCGAAGGTTGGCCACCAGCATACACAAACAGCAAAGAGCAAACAGTGATTTAAAGGAAAATTCCACCCTAGGATACTCTTACACTATTAGATATCATCAATCTGTGATGTTAAATGTTTAGTTGTATCCACTTTCCCTCAACCTGCCTCATCTACTTCTACATCAGTCAGTGGTTTCCTACCCCCCAGAGAACGGGCGTGAACGGGCATGAAACTTCCATTTAGCTGTGGGTTGTATATGACCGGAGTAAAGGTAGCTTGATATTGGATATTCTGTGGATATATTTTCTCAGATATTGAAACCAGTGGTTGTAAATTGTCCTTCCTTTTCCAGTAATCATAAATATATTCATCAGTGTTGTTTTACTTGCATGCTTTACAAGTTATTGAAGGTAACATCCAATAATAAACTAACTTTACTCCGGTTTTTACGTGTTGGTGGAGACAGCGATAGCATTAGCTGTCGTTACCAGTCGAGAGAAAGTGAGAGTCGTGCCCCTTATGCAAAATGCAACATGTCTTGTGGCTGCGCTGCATTTTTCCTTCAATTCACCACATTTCCGGAACAAAATATTGGCTCCATTATTGTTTATTAGTGAGTAAAAACAGTGTGCCTGACAAAAGAATAATGCCAACAGCAGTGGAATGTCTCAATTTGAATGTCATCCATACATCTCCGCTGGGAACGGATGTATCTTTCCGGTTTGGCATGAATCCTGTTGAGGTACCTCCAAAAGGAGGCTACCCTTCATTCTACTCAATCTCTTGGAATAATAAACTTTCACACTCTATTTGTGTCTGACCAGTGCTCAGTATTAGCCAAGGTTTTCACCAGTGAGAACCCAATTAGAGGTCCATTCCGGCTGAGATTGCCCCAAGGGCTTATTTTCTTCTCTGTGTTTTGGGGAAGCCTGTTGCCAAGCACCGCATGTGCATTGAAATCATTAGCAACTCTCTGGCATGTCACTCTCGGCTCCTAAATACTTCAATTCTTTATGGTTGTCTCTGAATTGATTCTTGGTCATCCACAAATAACATTGTTTATCTGAACAAGCCTCCAGTGTGCTCATATCGAGCCCCCCATTGGTGTAGAAGGCTCTGTTATGCTGCTATGTCACAGGAAAGCTTCAACTGCCCAGGCCTAATTGGCAATAACATTTCTTTATTAGTCCAAAAATTGCACCAAAGAGAGCGTTCTTTACTGTGAATATGTTCATAACATTCAAATGGTTGGGTATTCAGTGTTTGTAACACATATTATAGGCATCAGTAAGTACCCAATCATAACCACAGTAATGATCGATCTGATATTAGAGATCAAGGTAACCAAAGTATGTGTACTGTCTGAACTTTTCAGACAAAAGCCCCTAGTTTATATCTATGCAAAGTTCAGCAGTGACAGCATCTTTATCGAGGGTGCCAATATGGGAGAAAAAATGATGGGAGGTACTGTTCAACTTTGTTTGTTGAAAATGTTTGTTTGCAAAAAAAGAAATATACATATATCTCCAGGCACAATGAACACTGACAGAGTAATCTTACCAACATGGATGCCGTACACAAATCAAGCCACATCGAAAAAAGCAAAAATAAAAACTACCAAAACTAAAACATCGTCCTGCAGCAAGTGTTTTAGAGCGAGCCGACTCACACAGGCAACTCAGTATGAAGAAATCACACTTTTTTTATCGCTACAGCATAACATATTGCATAGCGTCGACTCACCTGCTGTGCAAAACGACAGCTACTATCTGGAATTGTCAGGGATATTTCAATGACACTTATCAAGACACAGGGTCCCTGTACATTTCAAAATTCCATAGCATTTCCAAACCTGAATGTCTTTGACTGGATTTGAAGGTTTTTGTTTGTGGCCAGTAGCTGTGATGCTTGCGGATAGTGGCAGTGACCGTCAAGACTGTCAACTAGGCCACTATAGCTGAAGAGTATTCTTCACAACAGCAATATCACAATATTTGAAATGGCACTGGGGTCTAAAACTAGCCGACGTAAAACGTGTTTGTGTACCAGGGCTGAACAACAGTATTTTATCCTACTTTTCTTACACTCTTTTCCAGACACAGCAACCCTCGTTAAATATTTGAATTTAATGTCAGTTAGCTAACAAACTAAACTGACTGACATACTGTACTAAGACAACATTAATGTTAGCTAGTTGCTAGCTAACTGATATAGCTAGTCTTTAACTTACCTCTCTCATTATCTGTGCCTTCTGTCCTGTCTCTGACATCACCTCCTCCTCACCCATTAAAGAGTTTTCCTATGTCCAGACTACAAAAGAAAATAATGTTTTTGTGACTGAAACTTGCAGCAAATTGATCAGAGGGCATCAAAATTACTGAAAATTGTCATCTTTTCAAACTCACTTTGAGTCATCTGCAGCCATGTAATTATATGCCATATAATACCATGAACACTTGTCAAAGATGAAGAAAAAAACACAGTGCTGATTTTCTTTTCTAAAGTAATTTGTTATGTGTGCATTGCTCACTGCTGACTTTCAGTAAGATATTCACTGATGACCGCATGTTGCTTAAATACTTGTATCCCAAACTGAATATTATTCCACTGCAAAACACCAAACTATTTTGCTAGCTCTATCTTCTTGTAACTAAGATATTCACTGAACAGGATATTATATCTGTTAAGAAACAACTTGCAAACATTTGGTGCATTAATTTAGAGTGGTGATAAGCGTATTGCATTAAAGTTGTGCAGTTATCTGAAATTAATCAACACCCCTTCAGCCATTTTGTATTCACCATTGGGTATTATCATCAATCCTCAGTCACTGAGTGAGGGATCCATCCCATCCCTACATCACTTACTTAGTGTGTTTAAGATCCTTCCCTCTGGTCATTGGCTCTTGCCAAAAAACAACAACAAAAAATCTGGTATAATATGACTCCATTCTTCCTACTGCCTTATGCATCCTAAATGTTGGTACAGGAGGAAGCTAAGGTCTGATTGTCAATCATGATGTCAATGATTGGTGGTGATGACAGTGATTGATTGATTGATTTTTATTTGGTGATAGTACATAGAAATACATAGAAGACAACAAACTAGGTAAAAACCTCGTATATGACTGGACTCAGGAGCCCTTGTTTGATTTTGAGATGGGTTGGGCTCCTGAGTCCAGTCATATACGAGGTTTTTACCTAGTCTAGTTTTTTTATCGTGGCATGCTGCCACGATTGGGTTTCCCAGAAGGAGACAGAGTGCGGGAGAAATTTGAACTATTAACGGTAAGTTTTGTTTCTTTATCTGTACTATATACAGTTGTATGCAAAAGTTTGTGTTGAGTTGTTGACCTACAGCCTAGCAATTATTTATTGTCAAAACAATGTCCGTGGTTTGGAATGATGAGGACCATATTGACTCAACCCCTAATCACGCGATCTCTGCTAGTGACGTCACTATGCACTAGGCCTGAAAATTCCTTGTCCGACGTAATCTCGGTGACTCATTCC
>OMLI01060151.1:0-16545 GCA_900302605.1 Rondeletia loricata
GCCGACGATATACAAAAATATTCAACCTTGTCCATAAAGCACTCTTGCACTATTTTTCAAAAGTAACGATAACACATAATGCTGCCAAATGTTTTCTCTAACATGGTCAATGGATATCATTGCATGGCAGGAGCTGCCACATGTTGGTTAAGCAAAACCGCCACCATGTTCTTAACCTGATTATCTATGCTGTTTCCTTACTTTGTCCATGTGTAACTTCCACACACGCTCGGCCAATAGGCAACTTAGCTCAATAGAGAGCCTCTAAGTGTTTATTCATGCATTTGAGCAACCATATTGGCTGGCATGTGCCACGTGTGAATTTTGGGGAAACTCTAACTGTCCTCATTATCGCGCACTATAGAGTACCATAGGACACGCTAAATCACTATAGTAATACTATAGAAATCCCTAACTCACCAAACGAGACCAGCTCGTTCAGTTTTAAATCATGTTGTAGTGAGTTAAAACTACAGCAGGGGGAGCAGAGCACATGAAAGCCCAAGTCGGTGTGGACCTTTGGGGCAGATAGCAAAAACAACTGCTGTGACCATACACAGTGGTTTCCATCAAATCTCTAGAGATGTAAGGGCACAATTAGGAAGCACCGCCAGAATGGCCATATAGATAAAAGTATACCACTGAATAAGTCTATGAGTTAATAAGGTAGGCCAATCAACCTGAGCACACATGATACATGAGGAGTGAGAGTCTGTTAGTAATGAATCTCAGTTCTTCATGACATACAATGTCTAAAGTGTGAAGACAGTGGGAGGGGGCATGTGAATATCAAATATTGCCATAATCAAAAAATGATCAAAACGATGCAGCAACCAGTCTAGTTTTAGTTGAGAAAGAAAATGAGACTGAACTGTGGCCTGAAGCAAGGGCAGTTCTTCTAAGATTCTGACAATTACATGAAACAAACAGGAATGATCCTTTAAGCAAGGCCACAATCATAAATCAGGCAGCATTATTCTTACCAAAAGGACAATGACAGGAAAATCGTGTCTGAGAATTGATGCAGTTGCCCTGGACACAGGGGGATGATTTACAGTGATCTATGAACTGCTCACAGATTTCTCCTGAAAATAACAAATAAAGCCTGAAGGTCAAAGAGATTCTGGCCTGTATTTGTGCTAAACATGATATTTAACAATGTCAATGTCTACCTTCGTATCCAGGAGCACAATGACACTGAAATCCATCCTGTGTGTGCACACAAGTTCCACCATTTTGGCATGTCACCTTCAGGCATTCATCTACATCAGTAGAGCAGACAGAGCCAGAGAAGCCACTCTGACAATGACAGTAGAAACCTCCTGGATTATTCACACAAGTGCCTTCATTTTCACAGGGATTCCCCTCACATTCATCAATGTCTGTCTCACACAATGTTCCAGTGAAGCCAGCTGAACAGGTGCAATTAAAGATCTCCTTCTGCGGTGCCACGAAGATGACTGCCACGCTTTCCAGGACAGCAACATCCTGACTGATGTAAATAGTTTTGCTACACGTCGCCCCATTTTGACAAGGGCTGGCGTGACATGGATCACTGGTAATGTGAGATATTGTCACATTGCTCTGAGCCTCCAGTAATTTCTTATGGCCTGCAGAGATACCGCTAGCAACCTCTCGACTAAGATACTGACCACTGTAATTTTTGACCGCAGCCAACAGAAGGATTTCAGTTCCAATGAGCTTGATTCCAAAGACATGGGTCTTAGAGGCCTGCAGGTTAAAAAGACTATCCAGAGCTTTCACAAACCTCAGATACTTGTGAGATAAAAACTCTTCCATTGAAGATGATGACACATAGAATAGTATACAGCTGTCCATAGAGGCATTTGTGAAACCTTTGTAGTTTATGTAGACACTGTTGTTGACTGGGAAGTGAAGCTGGTCTGTTGCTTCAATAGTGACGTTGTATGTAGCCTCACCTTGAAAAGGAGATGACCACAACTCACATGTGCCATAAGGTATCGTGAACATATTGAGAGGCCCGCTTTTGATGCTGCAGTTAAATGTGTCAGACTCATCCTGGTCCTCAGGATGGACATTACCAATCATGCCTCCTTGGAAAGAGCTGCCAAAATATTTCACCTCAATGACGATATTTCTAGGCAATGAAGGATTATCATTTTCATCCACAGCACTGATCTGAAACACCGTCGTAGATGACAATGGAGGGATCCCTGCATCCCTAACAGCCACCAGGAGATGATATACAGAGTTTTGTTCACGATCAATGGGCCTTGTGGTAAATAAAACTCCATCAGGAGTCAGTGAAAACGTACTCGCCACTGAAGGCTTCACAAACCAGTAAGTAAAAGGTCCCTGGTTTGGTGGCATATCAAAATCAGATGCATTTAACCTGGCCACGATGGTACCTTGAGGCTGATTTTCCTTCACCTGAGCCTCAGTCAATGTCAATTTGGGGGCGTTGTCATTAATGTCGCCAATAGTCACAACTACATTAGTGGTCCCAGTGGCCGGCGGAGAGCCATTATCGGTGGCTGTAACAGTCAGATTATAAACAGGCCACTGTTCTCTGTCAAGTGGTGAGTTTACTGAAATAATACCGCTGGATGGATCAACAGCAAAAGAGGAGTTACTGTTTCCATTTTCAATGCTGAAGGAGAAACGATTCCAGTCCAAGATGGAGTCCTGATCCAGAGCACTCACTGTTATTACAGATGTCCCGACCATGCTGTCTTCAGTAACATTAGTCAAATAGAGAGCGTAGGTGAACTTGGGTGCATCATTCGTGTCTATAACACTGATCTGGATCAAGGCCTCGTCTACATCCATGCCAGTAACAACACCCGAGTTCTTTGCCAGAACTTTTAGAACTGCGTGGCTGTTGCCTTGCTTCCTCAAATCGGCAGTTGTGTATATTTCTCCAGAATGTCCGTCAATTTCAAAGCCCATATATTTGTTTTGGCCGAACATTACGTAAAACACCTCTCCCTCAGAGCCTTGGTCAAAATCTGTAGCTGTTACTTTTCCAATTCTAGTTCCAATAGGCACACTTGTGAATACGGAAAAGTTATATTCCTTTGTCTTGAATGTAGGGATGAACTCGTTGACATCTAGGATTTGGACGATGACATGTGCCACACTAAATAAAGGATGACCGCCGATGTTTGATGCTTTGATCGTCATATCAAAGATCTGCTCTCGTTCATAATCAAAGACATCCACAGTGGTGATTGTGCCATTTCTTGAGTCAATTGCAAACTTATCAACATAGCCAGCAATGAGAGAGTAGGTTATTTGTGCATTTGTTCCTGAATCAGCATCAGCGGCCTTCACATGGAGGACAGTTGTTCCAATTCCAGAGTTTTCAGGCACTGAAGTGATGTACTCCGAGGCTGAAAAGACTGGAGGATTGTCATTCACATCCATAACTATCACCGTAACGTTTAACATACCCGTTTTAGATACCCATCCTCCATCCATGGCTTTGATTTGTAGATGGTAAATGCCTTCTTTTTCAAAGTCAAGGTCTCTGATCAGTGTTAGCAGCCCAGAGCCTTTTCCTACAGAGAATGGTAAATATTGATTTCCTGGTGTTATGCAGTATGTGAGGACACCATTGGCACCATAATCCCCATCTTCTGCTTGGACTCTTCCAATTACTGAACCTACTGGCAAGTCCTCAGGTACAGAGAAGGTGACATCCGACTCTGTAAAGCTCGGGGGAAATGTATTCCTCCCAGTAATTTCAAAAGTAATTTCAGTCTGTGATGACAAAGGCGGGGAGCCCTGATCCTTTGCCGTAACTAATAACGTAAAAGATAAATTGAGGCTTTCCCTCAAACTTTTATTTAACATGACTTTTCCATTGTCAGCCTGGATCCAAAAGAAATCCGATGCATTTCCTCCATTCAAAATATACTCAATATCAGTGCTGCTGTTATTGAAATCCTGATCTATTGCTGAAAACTGGACCACCTCAGTGCCTTCAGCCATGTAATAGGGGATAGCCATTAGAGGCTGTAAAGGCAAAAATGTTGGTGGGTGATAGTTACATGGTTCTAATCTCACAGTGACAGTGGTGTTACTGTACAGGGGAACACTGCCACAATCAAAAGCAACAACTGTAAACTGAAAGATTTCAGAAGCAGAATTATGTAACGTCATTGACTGCTTGGTATAAATATCACCAGAGGAGGCATTCACCCAAAACTCCTCATTTGGGGGCTCAATAACATACAAAATGTGACTGTTTTGTCCCATGTCTGCATCTGTAGCATGAACTTGCATAACAAACACATCTCGATATTTGGTTTCAGGCAGGACAATGGTGTAGAAGTGATCAAAAAATATTGGTCTATTATCATTGATGTCTGTAATGACTATAGTGACGTCTGTGTTTATGCTCCATGCTGAATCATTTGCATTAACTTTCACTATATAATTATCCTGCATCTCTCTGTCCAGAAGTCTGACAACAGTTATGTAACCATTGGTGACATCAATACTGAATGGGATATCCTCACTTTGGTCAATTATTGAATAAGCAATCACAGCATTGGCACCAATATCATCATCATTTGAGATGACTTTTAGAATAGTGTGTCCAGTAGGCGTATCCTCTGGTATCTCTGTGAGAAAAATCTGTGAAAAACGAGGTGCGTTGTCATTTCTGTCTAAAACAATGACGATAACAGTTGCTCTGTCTTTATGAAGAGGGTTGTCTAGTTCTGTAGCTTCAACTGTTAAACTGTATTCAGGGATATACTCTCTATCTAAACTTAAGGTGGTGCTCAATATACCATTTTCAGGGTCAATTGTGAAAACACCACCAATGTTTCCTTCTACAATGTTGTACTGCACTGTGCCATAACTTCCAGAATCGGCATCAATGGCGAGAACATCACAAACCCAAGTTGGTGGGTAATTCTCAAAAACCTCACACGTGTACTCAACTTGAGTGAACTGTGGGAAGTTATCATTTACATCACTGATGTTTATGTGAATTTCCTCAAATGATGAGAAAGGGGGAGAGCCGGAGTCTCTGGCTTCTATCAACAATGTAAAGTCCCTGGTGTTCTCATAATCCAGAAGATTCTCAACTGTTAACTCGCCACTTAATTGGTGCACATGAAACATCTCCTCAAAGTTTCCAGCGGCTAGATAAAAAGAAACTGGCGTCGCTCTGGCACTTGTTGCGGAGACCACGGCCACTAATGTTCCCACTGGCTCATCCTCAGACAGCGAATATCTAAGAACATCCACATGTATCACCGGGAAGTCTGAGACGTTCTGAAACCTGATACTAATGGTAGTGATGTCAAATTTAGGATTTTCTCCACTATCTTCCACATGTACATTGATGGTCATGCCTTCTGTTCTCCTGAGAGCACTTGAAGTGAACACAGTGCCGCTATGTGGACTGATGGAAAACAGATCTGCACTTTGTCCGTATAACGAATACTGAAGTTCTGCGTTCATCTCAGTGTCTTCATCTGTTGCTCTCACTGCATAAACAACTGAGCCTGCGGACAAAACGAAGCACAAATGAACAAAATAAAATGCAAATCTGATCACGATCCTATTTTTCAAGACCATGTTATTCAGGATGAAATCTATAACTCTATAAGTGGAAGTGAATACCCTCACCTGGAGCCATCTCAGTGGGCACATAGGCCACGTAAGGACTGTTTAGAAACTGGGGCCTGTGGTCATTAATATCTCCAATGAGTACAGTAACAAGCACTGAGCTTGATAGAGGGTGGGCAGGGTGCTTATCACTGCCAATCACCATCAACCTGTAAATGGCCACTGTCTCCCTGTCCAGAACATCGGTTGTAAACAGCTCTCCAGATGTTTCTTCAATGGAAAAAGGTGCATCAAGATTCTCCATGAAATACCTAAAGTAGAGACAAATAACACAATATCAGTGTACTAGAATAAAATATAAGGAAACATATTTAGCATAATTCCCAATTGTTCTAATGCAATTGTTTTAAAACTTTTTCACCAGGCGCCCCCATTTTCAAAAATGTGTTCCTCTTGGCTAAAGCTGATTGGACAGGCTATAAAATTAACCCTGTGTTTAGGTTACTGTCCTTCAAGCCTATGGTATTTTACTCAGACTACCTTATGTTCCAGGGACATTGGTATCAAAGAGAGAGAAAGTGGCTTTGATATAAAACTAGAGCACAGCCAAAATATAATACTCTAACATCAGTTTCTCCAGAATAAATTATAGACCCATTTTAATTTCAACAATGTTCTAATGCGTTTAAGTTACTTTGGGACGTGACATCTTTACCTTATTTCTCCACTGACACCCTCATCAATGTCAGATGCTGTTATCATGGCAAACACAGTTCCTATAGGGCTGTCCTCGGATACTATGGTGTTGTAGACATCCTCGGTAAACTCTGGCCTGTTATCATTCATATCATCCACTATGACATGTATGGTTACAGTACCTGTTAGAGGTGGTAATCCTTAAAGTGACAAAATAACATTAATTATCAAACTGTTTCATGCGACATTAAGAATTTTTACAAGAGAAAAAAACATAATAATACAGTTTATCGCATTGTAACATGAACCAGAATTACCTGAATCAACAGCAGTAATGGTAATGATATACAACGATTCCCTCTCCCTGTCCAGGCTGTGTAAAATTTGAAACGTGCCATTGGGCGTGAGGGAGAACAAGCCGTCTCCGTTTCCTTCCTGTATGAAATAGGTAAGCTGACTATTGACACCTAAATCTTCATCCAAAGCTGAAACCTGGTCAAAGAAGACAAAAACAATCGACAACCGAATATCAAAACTTTTCACCATCAACATTCAGGGAACTCTTCAGTGAGCCAGAGCCAGTAGTACCTGATGTGTTAGCTGAGAAAGGTCCCCTTCATTCTCCATCACGTGTATCGTCAGTGTCGCTGGAGAAAACAGGGGTGCGAAGTCATTGACATCCAAAACAGTGACACTGATAGTAGCAGTGGCAGATCTGGGTGTGTCGCCCCGATCTACAGCCGTTATGATTAATGTATAATTGGAATCCCTCTCCCTGTCCAGTTTATCCATGACTGTGACGACACCTCGAACTGCGTCCACCACAAACGGATTCCTCTGGGACAACGCATACCGCACTTGTCCATTCGCCCCAACGTCTAGATCATGAGCCTGAACCTGAAACAAGCTTGCTCCTTTGGGGATATCCTCTCTTACTGCCCGGCTGTAGGTACTTTGTGAGAACTCAGGGTCGTGGTCATTTGCATCCTCAACATGCACTGTGAGATTCACAGAGGTTGCCATCTGGGGTGATCCTTTATCAACGGCTGTTACAGTGATAGCCAGCCTATCGACCTGTTCCCTGTCTAACGTCTCCTGCAGGTATAGGCTTCCGCTTTTATTATCGATGCTGAACACGCCACCAGCAGTGTCATTTAAATAATATAACACCTCCCCATTGGATCCAAAGTCTGCATCCTCAGCATGTACAGTCATTACAACAGAAAGAAGTGCAGTGTCCTCCGGTATACTGGCACTCGCGGTTGACACAAAGGATGGAGCATTGTCATTGACATCATCAACCACAATGATAACGTGTGCTGTGCTGGTGAACTGTAAAGACAAAGGCTGGGCACAGTCATTGGCTGTCACAGTCAGATTGTAGGATGATCTTCTCTCTCGGTCTAACTCTGTGTTCAGGCATAAAATGCCAGCGGGGTTCACCAAGAATACATTCTCTTCATCTCCACTGACCACTCTCAGGTCCAAGTCTCCATTCTCACCTGACAGAAAGGAAAAGACAATGCTTGCTTTAGATGATCACAAATGATGGAATATTCTACTCATAATGGCTAGGTGTGCTATGTATCAATCAAGGAGAAAAAGCTTCTGTACTATCTGCACATCAATGACCGGTTGGCTGTCGTGTGCATATCTTAATAACATACTTTAAAAATTAAATCAAGTGTTCACAAAGCAACAAACAAAACGGGACGAGGACAGGACTATAACAGGACCTGCACTGGCAGCCTCAGTGGAAGGATTTGTTTTATATAGATAGATAGATAGATAGATAGATAGATAGATAGATAGATAGATAGATAGATAGATAGATAGATAGATAGATAGATAGATAGATAGATAGATAGATAGATAGATAGATATACAAGATATCAGGAAGATAAAGGGTTCCAACAGATTTCTGCAAATCAATTTCCATGTTCCAATCTTCCCATGAGCTGTCAGTATCTTCATCTTAGACTATGAATATTGTTTTACAAATAGTTGATTGAAATGTACCAGGTTTTGATTTGGCTTGTGTAGCCAGGAAATGTGTGTATCAATTATGCCTTTAAAATTACTTAGCTCTACTGACAGTTGACTTTTACAAAGGTTTTAGACATAATTTCCCAACTTCCCAAACTTTTCTCAGCCAGGAAAATACAATTTCAAAATTACAAAATAATTTCCAAGTATTTAATTACCATAGGAGCCCTCAAAGATGTGACATCTACACAAAGTTGTAAGATTGTAATATTTCAAATGTACATTGTGCACTTACCATCATCTTTATCTGAGACATTCAAGGAAAGGAAACAAGCGCCAACACGTGTGTCTTCCAGCAGTGAGGCAGAATAGGTATCCTGACTGAAAATGGGGGGGTTGTCGTTCACATCCAACACATTAAAGTACACCCTGACACTGGATACCTGCGAATCCCCCTGCTGCACCACCACTGTGAGAATGTAGAGTTGTTGTGTTTCAAAGTCCAGGCCGCGGGATAATAGGAACTCCCCAGAGCGTGGGTTGAGGAGGAACAGGCTTTCTCCAGCATCCTCCTGCACGGAGTATATGATAGGCGTGAGACTCTCATGCATTGTCTCCACCTTTCCCACCACTGTTCCTGTCAACACATGGGATAAGGCATAATTATTGAGTGATCTAATGACTGTGAAGTGAAAAAAAAAAACATTTGCCAACATTATTAATCAATTGTCTTGAGGTGCCACATATAAGAAGCTTACCTATCCTCAATAATGGGAATTGGGAAGAGTATTCATCACAAATTACAGGTTGAATAATGTTATGATTTAAGAAACGTTCATAAATTACTCCAATTAATTGTTGCCTGTCATTGCTATTGACTTATAATAGATAGTAGATGCATTAAAACCTAATTTATATGAGGAAGGCCTTGGTACACAGTTGACTAACCTGGTACCGTGTCTTCTTTCACTTCAAATGAATAGACAGATTTGGAGAAAGCCATCTGTTTCCGCCATCTGTTATGAGAGTGCAAGCTGACTGTGCCATGCTTAGGCACAGCATCCACAGCATCACCAGCTGTATAATACCAGGAGGGAAGCGTATGCTGCCCCAGGACAATATCAGAATACTGCTTCTTGCTGCTTGCATTTACTATATTTGCAGACGCAGATTCGTGAGAGGATATGGTGTTAAGCACCTGTAGAACCACACAAAAAAACAACTAAATTAAATGTATGCCATGAGAGGAAATATCCCTCCTGAGGATAAAAAATACATATTTGGGGGTTTACTTCTTTCCCCTTTGAGAGAAACTGTTTTGTTACAGTGAGATTTACATAAATAGACAAAGGTCCAAACCCAACACACAGAGGAGAAAGTATCTTTGTTGTCTGACGTTTTTTCTTGTCTATAGTTGCTGCAGCTTTACACTCATCAATCCATCTTAGTATCTATATATGCTGTAAACTTATTTATCAGCTTCTGCTTGATTTAGGATACAAACTTTAAGCAATGATTGATAGATTTAGACATGCATTTTGATCAGTTATATCATACATATATCCCCACTGCTACTAAACATCAGCTAAAATGAAACAGGCCAACTTACCAGAAAATGAAACAGTAAAATTGTATATTTGTTCCATTGTCCAGTAGAGTCCATCATCAAGTTTACTTGCTAAGTGCACCTTCTACTTGGTCATAATTACACAATCAAGTATGGGAATGAGATCCTGTGCATAATAAAATAAAGTAGACTAGGCATTAAAGTGAAGTCCTGGGGACTGCATAGCATTAGAGCACAAGACTAGCAAATGAAAAACTATAAAAGCTGTATCCATAGTGATGACTCAATCTTCTCAGCCTGTAATCCTGAGTGGCACGCCCCTTTGACATCACCCCCCTATGCAGATCATGTGTCAGACAAGTTCCTTCGGTGGTCCAAAATGCAGCAGATTGAACGGGAAACAAAGTTTACCGTTCTACAATGATCTATTTCATTCACAAGAAAACAGGCCACATAGCCTTGAAATTCAATTAGTCTACATATTCTTTTTCAGTTTCTGAGAACAAAAAAAAAAGCGTATAGCTTATGTTTTGTTGAACCAGACCATTTTATATTCTCTCCATGGATTTTGCTATTGTAATTCAGAGGTTCCTTAATGTAGAAATGAAATGAACTATGTGAATGCTTGCCTCTAGCAAGGTAACCTAGAGTGATCCTTTCTTGCCACATGTCAGATGGGGGATTCATTCAGAGACTGCAAGGCATTCATTCAGTGGGTGAAAGGAGAGAAAAGAACAAAAACTGGCCGACTGAAGCACAGATTTCAAAAGGGAGCACAGTTGAATAACATTGTAGCACAGAATGTTAAAATTGCTCGGAGTTAAGATTTAGCGTCCCAACATGACTGAAATCTATTTAACAAGCTTAGTTTCTAGTTTCTCAGAGCAACTGGAAACATTTAATTAGGCTACGCGATTTGTATCAGCTAAATATTCTAACGAATCCGTGTCTGTCTGTGCTATTTAAAACAAATTGCTGCCTCTGCTATTCAAATACATTTATGGATTACTGAGAAAATACTGGGGACCAGGGCAGGACAACCATCATTACAATATTTCATATAAAAACAACTAGTATAATCCAAGTGTTAACTACATGCAAGAACATTCTCTGGATGAAAAGCCTGTTTTTGAGCTGGACTCACTGTGGATTCAGTCATATTTGCAAACACCTTTGAGAGGGGGACGGTTCTTTGTATGGCAAAGGGCAAAGCTGCTGAGAAAAGTCAGATAAATGGATATGTGAACCCCCTTTAAGTGACTCTGAGGCCACCGTGACTGTGAGACTATCTCCAATTACAGGCAGAGGGAATTCGATCCCAGCTCAGGCTCACAAAAGGTCCCTGCTGTGGGCTCACCGGGGGAGTGAGTACACACACACAACACACAAAAAGCACTTTTCTCTGGACACTTTTGGCTTCACTTAAAATGGATGTGCGACACTTAATTTTATGTTCCTATGTAAATGGAATCAAAATAACTCAGGCAACAGTTAGGGCTCAACCCTTAATCATGAAACCAAACACCATAAATTCTCATGTATGGACGTGTCTTTTGTGTGCATGGTGTATCCTTAGACTAAAATGTTGAGTTATAGCCTTAAAGTAGTATGGTACAGTATTGAATAGTATAGTAATTTACAGTATGGTATAGTATAGCCTTTAAGTACAAATTCATTTTGCTTCATAATGGCGCCACCTTCTGGATTCAGATTGCTCAAACCACAATGATCAACCAACACTAGGCCACACTCCATCTAATGAGCAGCTTTTGAGAAAAGCCAGTTGGGAAGAAGACAGGACTATGAAAGCATAGCATAAACTGGGATGTGAACCTATGCAGTTATATATTACACTGATTTCCAGGTGAATGTAACAATCAATTTGTGGGGGCACAGTTTCATTAATTATTTTCAAAGCACAACTCATACTTTTGTGCTTGAAACTAATATACTGTGAAAAAGACAAGCATATTTCCCCCAAAAAAACTGAGCTAAATTTGAATTTGTGTTCATTATAATTGGTGTTGTGGCTAATTTCCTGTTCTGCTGGCCAAATACAATTCCCTGAATCTAACCATATCTATGCGGAGTAGCCTTTCATTAGAGCCAAACAATCCAACAGAAACAGAGTAAAAACACAAAGTAGCGATAAAAAACCGCAATAGTGATTTTTTTTTGTATAATCTGACAGAAGAGAATAGAGGGGCTGCCGTGTGATCAGTCACTTATTCACTGGTGCAGTCATCAGCCACTAATATTTTTGAATGAAAAGCCTCAAACCCCAACAAGACTGTATGCATTATTTATACATAAATATGAAAGGCTAGATGTTGGGCTGATGGTATATTGGCAGCCAATATAGGAAAAAAAACAAAAAACAAATCTATTTATTACAAAAACAACCTTTATTGAAGACATTCTTGTTCACAGCTGCATCTGATATTAGAGTGGTATTCAAAGAACAATAGACATTGTAACGGCACATGAAAAAATATTCTTCAAAACAAAGAAAAATACACTAGCAACTCAGAAATCTCATTTTTGAGTTGTACACCTAAAGACTAATTACTTCCAAACTGTTTTATAGTCCTCCTAAATTGTTACGTAATATGGCAGGGATAAAGATCTACCACTAGAAAAGTTCAAACGTAAGATATGTAGTGTTAACTTTACAAAAAAAGGAGGATAACACTGTACATCTTAAAAACATTAAATATACATGTTCTTGTTCAGTCTGACTTTTGTTTCAAGATGGTGAATTCAGTATAATAGGGTAATATGGCATAAACAAAACTTCAGGTCCCATCCCTATGCAACCTACTCATCATCATCATCATCGTCATCATCATCCTCCTCTTCATCTTCCTCGTCATCCTCTGCAGCAGCAGCAGCTGCTGATTCCAGTTTCCCCTTTGTACGGTAAGCAATCATATCCTGTAGAATGCAGGGAAAATTTGTATTCAGTGCTACAGAGAAGCCTATTGTTTTACTTGCTCGGAGGTAAGGAAACCTAATACAGCCATTACATTTTTTTTTGTGATAATCAAAACTACAAAAACAATCTAGCTTCAATTCTCTGATCACCATTTACCTTGTCATACTTCTCCTTCAACTTGGCAGCCTTCTTCTCATATGGCTGCTTATCTTCTGCAGATAAGCCGTTCCACATCGTTCCCAACCTCTTTGCTGTGTCTCCAATGGAGAGCCCAGGATACTCTCCCTTTACCTTGCCGCGGAAGTCTGCGCAGAATATGAAGAATGCAGACCTGTGGAACAAATAACATGTCATTGTCCAAGTTACCATAACCCATTCAACATTTATTGTCAGCAAAAACATATTAGTCTGGGAAAAGTTGAGTACGGTACATACGGTGGTCGCTTGGGGGCATTGGGGTCCTTGAATCGCTTCTTCTTCTGGCCCTTTGGGGGAGTGTAATTCTTCATTTCCTTCTCATAGCGGACCTTGTCTAGTTTCGCCATATCCTCAAACTTGCCTTTCTCTTTAGGCGACATCGTCTTTGGACAAACAAACACAATTCAACAGCCATTCAACATGCAAAATACACGTTTTATATTGGAAACAAATAAGAGATTCTGACAATTATAAAAGAAAAACAAATGGCATCATATGGTGAAAGTAGTAGTATTGAATCTACCTTCCATCGCTCAGAGCATTTCTTGGAGAACTCTGAAAAGTTCACACTCGCTTCAGGGTGTTTCTTCTTATGCTCCTCCCGGCATGTTTGCACAAAGTAGGCATATGAGGACATTTTGCCCCTTGGCTTCCTTGGATCTTTCACCATCTTGGGTTACTTAATGAGAGGAAAGAGGTTTTGAGTTAAATGTATCCAAGTCTGCTACACAGCAGCAGTAGCTATGTCGAAATATCCCTCTGCTCAATTGTCTCTGCTTTGTCAGTTCCATCTATTGTTTAGGCTGGGTGGAGGAAGGGGGTGTCTAATGATCTATTGTATGCAGATACCA
This sequence comes from Rondeletia loricata, assembly GCA_900302605.1. Taxonomy (NCBI): domain Eukaryota; kingdom Metazoa; phylum Chordata; class Actinopteri; order Beryciformes; family Rondeletiidae; genus Rondeletia; species Rondeletia loricata. The sequence continues at coordinate 13,802 of OMLI01060151.1, forward strand.
ACATGCTGCTTCTTAAAATACTGCACTTAACTTCAAATGAGCTTAGTGGTGGTTTATTTGCAACATCTATTTACAGGTATATAGCCTAGACGTAGCAACAAAAAAACTACAGTATGCAACATTATGTAGCAGCAGCCTATTGAGATAACGTGCAACCGGCTGTAGCGTTGTAGATGCATACATTAGCGTTAGCATTAGCTTCCACCTAACCTACAGTCTGTGCTTGTTCGCTAGCGTTAGCCATAATGGCTCCCTTCTTGCTTTGTGTGCTCTTGCTTTCAGCGTCACCGTGGGCTCAGCCAACTAGCTAGGCTGGCTAATGATAGCGAGCTGCCTTAACACAGCGCTCATTTTCATGAGACGATGATTCAAATGGCTAATTAGATAACACTGGCTAGGAGACTGCTAGAACTTTTACAAGCTTTTCTGTTCTTTTTACCTGTTAGTCGGCTAGCTAGACGCTTTCCAGGTTAGCATGGGTTAATATATATTATATAAGTGTTTCGATGAAAGTGGCGGGCGACTTCGGATAAAGATGCCCCTGCCTGCACCAATGCTTTGGCTGCCTCGGGTCCAGACAGCGTTGTTAATCTAACGCTACGTTCTGTTACTAGCGAGCATTAGCTTTTGTGATGTCGACACGGCTGGATCTTACCAGCTACCATTGTCGGGCTAAGCTAGCATGCTAGCTGAATGGCTCCTAGCTGCTAGTTACATACGCTAGCCAAACGTAGTAGCTTAGCTAGTATTTGGCGTAACTTAGTTATCATTCAACGTGCTTCTCACTTGGTCTCGGTTGCACTCTTTATTGACCCAATTAACATGAACGTTAGCTAACTACCTAGCAAGACAAGTGTTTGGTAACATCTGATACCATGTTAGCAACACAACTACTAACCAGCCCAGTCATTCAGCTAAAAATGTACGCTGCCCCAAATGTTGCAAAACACATTAGCTAACGTTACAACAGACTGTTTCGTTCATAACATGTACGAACTACTCGCTTCGTTAATAAGTTATCAGATGTTATGCTTACCGCTATATGAGGCCAGATGTACGTCTATGTCTCAAACAATGGGACGAACACCACCGTCAGTGCGCGCTCTTTTGGCTGTGAAGAGCACTGTTCGGTCCGCGTGCTGGGGCTCTGGCTTCTGGGTATTGGTTGCCGCCAACTCCTTGGAGTATCTTATTGGACGCTCGCTTTCCACGTCCTGCGTGTTGTATGATTGGTTGTCTGACAAACACGACGGGGCTGATGGCGCTAAAATTGAATGACAAAGACACAGTGCCAGGATTTCACTAGTGAAAAAAGATGCATAGTACAATACAATTGTAGATCCCGGGAGACAAGAGAAATTGATGACTATTCTTCTCAGTTTTGCCGTCTTCATTATTTGTAGCCAACTTTAGCTCTGCGTGGGTTTTGTTAGCTGATCATAGACATATTATATTGTCACCTCTGTATTTCAGCACCACGGAGCTGTTCCCCTATTGCCCTTATTTTCAAAGCTACACTATGAGTTTATGACTATAGTATAGGGAGCCGAAGCGGAGGTGGAAGTGGCTAGCGCGATTTTCCATTGACCGCAAAGTTGTATGTCTTCTGCAACTAAACAAAGCAACCAATGGTGTTGAGATTCACCTCTCGGCACACTACGTAGCATAATCTTTTAATCGATTTGCACGTTCCTGTTATTTTAGGGCGTTCATAAAATACTTTGTTTGTAACGATGGAGAACTACATTGTAGCTAGCCCCATTTGTGACGTTATAAGGTGTTTCTGTAAAATACCTTATAAAGTCATAAATGGGGCTACACTGTAGCATGTACCAACTGTTGATAGCGGGGCTAATCCTCCTGAGTAGGGAGTAGACCTTAAATAATACATCTAGGGAGTAGACGCTGTCGCGCATGGGAAGGTTTTCACCTCTTGAGATGCAATTTGGGACTTCGCTAAAGTATGAGTTCAGGCTCACGATAGATACCAAATTTTTTCACAGTAGCCTGTGAAGCTGTAGCTAGCTAGCTACCGTAGCTTGTTCCCTTTGCAGGAGATGGACCATTCCAACTAGCTAAAAGCCTGCTGGGTAGTAGTTCGGTAACTAATTTAGTCGTTCATGTAAATAATACTGAATGGATTTTTGTGAAATTAAGCCAAGCGAGATGTGTTGATGCTTCCTACAACATATTTCAAAATCAAAGCCATATGCTTTTTAGATTGCTTATATTATGAAGTAACCTCCCGTACATTGAGCTTAAGGGGGGGTTGGCGGAAATGACGTAAACTTCGGCATCACCTTATTTTCGAACTTCCGTATTCGGCGGGTTTTTCTTCCGGTTTTTGTGTAGGAACTTCCGGTCGATGCGCTGTTCGCTCTATTGTCGGTAGCATCTCTGGTCGGTAGATGTCGTGGGAACACAGTAACAAACGCGTATCAAACTCGAACGGTAAATATGTTCCACATCCGCGAACCATTCAGGAGTGGGAGGACGATATGAAGAAATGGCCAGAAATACTGTACGAGGACATCGTCAATTATTTTGTATTTTCTCTCGGTGTGGATGGCTCAGAAATGAGGAACTACAAATCCACGGAGGCATACCAGTACTTCCACAGCAGCCACTTTTCCATCCCTACCACCAACCCCTGTGTACTACTCCCGTGATGCGCTGAAAAAGAGTTTGGATGGGGCCAATTTTCCAGTAGGGAGCCTTCTGGAAAATTGGCCCCGTCCAAACTC
>OMLI01060158.1:0-11049 GCA_900302605.1 Rondeletia loricata
ATCAATAAAAAGTCAATGGGACTCTGAGACATCTTTTCTCTCTCAAGAGCTTTCACTTTCTTTTTTTCTTTTTTCAGTTTTTTTTTTAGCAAAAATATCATGCAGTCTTTAGTTCCAAAAACCCCTGGTGGGATCTCAGTGTTTGTTTGTTTGTTTGTTTCAGGAGGAAAAAGAAACTCAAAGCCTTGAAATTCTTCTCTCACAATTATTCTTAAACATTCAAGTCATCCTATTAATACTTTGTACAGCAGAAAGGTCCTTCAGATTTCACACGTGTATATATAAATATAATATATATAAATATGCATATACATATGTTCAACGTGTATATGTGTATACATATTTTGGAAATGTATCAAAGCCAATTTAATGTGCTCTCAAAATATGGCCCATGATTCCTAGTGGGATGCACATCAATTCACATAGTACAACCAGTAGATTAGGTTGAAAAATCCAAAGGTGATGGGGAAAATGACCCGGGACCACTTGTCAATGGTGCTAACATCTGCCAGATTTGGGATTTTCAACTTGAGCTTGGATGAGCGTCGTCGTAGCCGACAGTTGGCCCGGCTCCGCATGGCACTCCGATCCAGTGAGTGGTGGCTGAAGCCATCTCGGGGTGCCATGGGCTTCCTGAATTGGACCCCGGAGCTGTCGAAGGACATGACCGAATTCCGAGAGTCACTGACGCTACTTCCTACATCAGAAGGCATCATTTCATTATTCATCTCCAGCGTAGTGAGGAGGATGTTTCCGTAAGCATCCACCTATTAGGAGAGAGGGAAGATATCGGATGTCAGGGATGAATTAAATGTCTTGCAATAGCCCCAAATTCCCTTTACTACTGAAACTTATATTACCCTTCCCACCCCCAAAGCTTTCAAGCTAAAGCAAAATGCAGGGATGATATGGAATGTCATATATTTTATTTTTATTGCATGCCTCAGAGTTGTCTAAATAGTTAACTCACATTTTCTTTTTACAGATATCTAATAGTGATTTTTTCACTTGCAATAAAGTGACACAAATAATTTGAACAACCTTATCATCTGACTTTATTTTGACCGCTGTCCTACAGCTCATATGATTTCTAAATAAATGTACCCCAACTTTTCTTTGTTCCTCGAGATACAGATTTCTTCGCTGTGTAAATGACCTGAAGGTGTTGGTTTGAAACGGCACGGAAATGGAGTCCTTGCAATGTGAAAGAAAAATGAAGAGAACATTAAAACGCCTATAAAATACTGGCAAATAAGCACATTTTCTAAAATTACACAATGCATAAGACATAAAGTTAACAGGAACAACTTTGAATAAGCATAGCATTTAATACTTCACACACAAAAACAGGGGGCTTCATTCAGTCTGACCATTTTAGCTTCTACCACTGAACATGTTCAATGCCTTCTCCTGTATTTTGATGTTTTGTCCAATTTAGATGAAAGTTGGAAAACACATGGTAAAAAACAAAACAAGGTAGCAGAGTGAGAATGAATGAAGCCTACAGCATTAACGTGACAACAACCTAAATAAGAAATGAGAATGTTTACACCACTGTTGAGCTAGATGAATCGCTATCTCAATGAAAAAGGCTATGCTCAATAAAAAGCAGTCAGTGCTTGAGGGGAAAGCAATGGATGATGGTTGGTGAATGCATATTTGGCTGTGGTGGCATCAGTATGCTTCTGGAAGATTACTTTGCGGAATATATGTGTCAGCCTTTGAGTAAAATGACTATGGCTAGGAATCTGATATGAAAAAGATAGTCGTTTTACACTTGAACTCTGATTGACATAGAGAAGTAGAGTGGAAGAGAGAGGCGGCAGATGAAGATGCAAACCTGTTCCCTCAGGCGCTTCTCTTCGTATCTTGGGCGCTCGTTGTTGGCTTTGTTCAGCCTCTCGTTGATTTTCTTCTGTTGCTGGGGGCCCCGGCCAAAGAACACGTAATTTACAAAGGCATATTCAAGCAGGGCCAGGAACACAAACACAAAACAGCCCATGAGGTAGACGTCGATGGCTTTCACATACGGGATCTTTGGGAGAGTCTCCCTAAGGTGGGTGTTAATTGTTGTCATGGTAAGCACCGTTGTCACACCTAAGTATAGCACACACAGAAACAAAGAATTCACGATGAGACATGTTGTCATAGGAAGTTAACTCAAAGTTATATTTCACTTTGGTAAAACATTGACACTTTTTAGCATGCATTCATGAACAGTCAACCCGTTACATCATCTGACCGAGGTTAGTCCGGCGGTGGCTGCACTATGAAACTCATTGTCATCCGTTCAGTAAAAGATTGACATGTGCCAAAAACATGCTTGCTTCTCATAAATAGGCAAATTATCTACCACAACTCCATATGGCCAATAACCTATTAATAAGTCTGTATTGTATGATGTATCATAGTCTGATTCACGTTTTCATCCAAAGACCTTCAGGTGCAGAACAGTAAAGCCTTGGAGAGTACACATGATTTACAAACATCTTGTGATGGTTGTCAGGTAACTCAAAAACAATAAGAGTCTGCATTTTCCACTGACATTAACAAGGAAATATACAGATTTTTCAAACTTATCTTGGGAAATGTCTCCATTTACTGCCCTGTTAAATGTGTACATTTACCATTTCCCCACATTTACAGTAATGTATAAATTTGGTTGCAAAACAATTCAACGTATTCATTCATGTATTCACTCTACGCAGTGTGCCTACCATTCTTACTGCCATTCATGACACAGAAGACCGGACATATCAATGTACCATGAATAGCATGTTTAGACAAATATAATGTTTAGGATACTTGTAATAACCCTTTATGGAACTTGTTTCAGTATCATTATGTGTCAGCAATAGCTGCTAGATTTTGGACTGGTAAGAGTGTAGTATTGTCGCTGCACATTCAGGCTACTGTACATATTTAGCTAGGCACAATAGTCAAATTAATAAATTCGTGATAGGACCTTTGAGATCTTGTTCTATGAATCGTTACAAATAGTTTGGTAATGTGTTTTGTGACAAGATTTGGAATTCAGTGAAAATTACATCAGGTAAAATATTTTCATAGACTTCATAGACACCCTCCATCATGTGACTACATGGTTCTCTCAATTTGATAAATGTCATAAACATTATACAAAAATATTCATACTGTGATTGAATCTTGTGGAGTAGTGTGACATTAGTTGTATTATTTGATGGTTGTTAAGATGTATACATTATAATATGAGTATGCATGTCTCTCTGTTCTGGGATTGAAACACTACTCATCACTCTGTACCTTCAACTTGTTGAATTGTCAACGTTTGGAGTTACTTTCAATGTTTACACCCAGTCTTTATGCCTCTCAAGTATTAGCACTGGGTGACTTCCATAGGAGCAATATGACCAAATGGAAATCATTGATGCTGCTTGTAGCCTATGGGTATCTGATTGATGCAGGCAGTCAGTAATCACAATACAAGTACGAGTATTGACAGACCATTCTTTTTCCCCTACAAATGTAAACCGCTTGATGAAATTTTAATCAAAGTAAGGGCAATCATTTGATTATTGTGTGCAGGAAAATGTAATCAATGTACAGTGTAACAGCAACATGCTTTAAGTTACTGTGATAATGTGGCAACTTTAAACAATACTGTGTCCGGCTGTGTCTTACCCAGGGCCACCCGAGCTGCAGAGGCATCATAATTGATCCAGAAGGAGACCCAGGAGAGGATGGTGATCAAGATGGAGGGCATATATGTCTGCAGGATGAAATAGCCAATGTTCCTCTTAATCCTGAAACTCAGCGACAGCCTTGGATATGAACCTTAAAGGAGAGAGGATGGAGTGATAGATTGGAGAAGAGGAAGGCAGAGAAAACACATCAGTACAAATGAGAGAAGGGGGAAATGTTGGCACAACTTAAAGAGTTCCAAAGTCTGCACTTTGACAACGCGCAGGGTAGTCATTTCTCCATTTGTTCAGATGGAGCACTTAATTTCCCCAAAGCGATGGATTCCTTTCCAGGGACAAGTTCGATTCCAATTAAACATGGCAGAAAGTCGCAAACACGGCAGATTTTTCTGCAACCCCCTATCTCAGCAGGCAGCTCCAGCATCCCTCTGAGAATTGTCACAGAGAGCTGCTCCGCTTTTCTTTAGCACTTTCTCTGTCCTCTAAACATTACCAAAAGGGCATTTAAAAAGGTGCGTAATTGGTACATGGGTAAGGGAAATATATATACAGTTGTGAGGTACAGTAAGTCATTGTACATTTTGCAAGGAAAAGTGTCAGTTGGTTGTGGCAAGACATTAATTGGTCTATTGAATATACTGTAATTCAAACAAGCACAACAATAAGATGCAATACATACCCTCAAGACTGGCTCTCTCTACTTCAGCTATCATGAGATATTTACAACTAGGGAAACAATCTAAATTGCTATATATATATATATATTGTTCTATTCTATTCTATATATTCTATGTAGAGTTTTTGTATGCCTAAGTCATCACAAAATAAAAAAGGCTTAAGATAAGCGTGATGGTTTTAATCTAAAAGGCTATCTCCTATGAGGAACACACAATGACAAATGACCTCATCATCTCCAGGATCCTGTAAATCTTTCAATGAATCAATACCTTAGCTTACATATTTCGTCAAGTCCGTGACAAATGAACAAATACGTCCCAGATTAATGGTGGCAACATTACTAAATGTTAAATAACTACACCTAACTGAAACATGGGAATTACACTTCAATTTTATTTTTGTCTCCTTCTTGGAATTGTGAAGTTATTGATGGGGTAGTAAGGGTCAACTGAAATGAGATTACTGGTACATTCACACAAAGCTTTTCTTTTTTGCTAGCACACTGCTTTTTATTGTTTTATATGGCTTTGCAAGCTCTTGTGTTTGGGGCGAACTTCCCGCCCCATGCAACATTCCTAACCTAATCGGTGTATGAACAATATTGCCATGCCATTGTCAATAAAATCTGTCTATGACAATTCTGCGATTAAAACATGGGTCATAGAACTGCAACCGTGCTGTATGCCACCATGCTCGAACACACATAGCTATTGAATGCTGAATGTATAGAATGATATGTATAGTCTACTATCCAAAGTAAGTCTTGCACTGTTCCTTTGCTCTGTATGTGAGGTCCTGTTATCCTTGTGTTTCAGTTTGTGCTGTAATCCTTGTAAGTTGTCAGTATGTCTTGGTCACCAAGTCCAATTCCTGTACATTTATTGTGCCTGGTTATTGCAGTGGTTCTGCTTCTGATAGAAACGCCTTAATCTAATGATGCTACTTTTAGTGTCTTTAACAGTCAGTGTACATGTTTACCTGTAGTTACTGAGAAATAGAACTAGCAAGCAAGGCTAAGTTTGATACTTCAGTTACACTTATTTTTTGCATGCAAGTCCATTTCTTATGAACATGGTATATGTGGAAAGGGCCAGCTTCAATCTGCTCCATTGAATAAGCAAATTGTCTTTCTACACAACCCAAATATAATAATGTTCCCAACGTTGACAATGATGTATTTAATAATGTCCCCACTCACAGTGGAGAGACGGGTGCAGAGGTGTTATGATTTATAGAGCAAGTACAGTAACAATAATTTTTGAATGCAATGGACACGTTCAACCCAGTTAGGTTTTTTACAACTGAAGGCCTTACCTGTAGTAAACCTGACTTCCCTGGACACCAAGCGGATGTCCACAATGGAGAACTGAGGTAACTCTAACTTGTCAACCCCCGTCACAGCGCTGTCCCCTCCTTGCCAGAAGAATACTATGTCATCTGTGGTATATCCATCTGTGTCAAGGTCAGGGGGAATTGGCAGAGGAGAGAAGGAAATAAAAATATGAGGAGTGTAAATTAAATGCAAAAATTAGTAGGCAGAAACAGACATTAAAGTTAATCATGTTTATATTTAAGCTCTGTTGCAGGAGCATAATGTGTGGAGGCCGGTTTCATAAATCAGAACCTTGTTTACATCTATTCTATATAAGTCATTCAGAGCTCAGCAACCTCATAAAATATCAAGAGTCTTATGATCTTTATAGGTTGCAGACTTCTAGAAGTCATTGCACTGTAAGAATTTGTGGCCACATCCTAAAATGACTAAATATAATCTTTCCAAACACTTCTAATAATTTCTCATTTCTGATAGTTTTAAATACAATCCAACTAAAAGTGACACTCTGCCCTTTAATGTCATAGTCACTCTATAAGTTTGCATAAAAAATAATAGGAGTATGAAGCCAAAACATCATACAATGTGTTGCTATCCAACACAGCTTGTGAGCAGAGCAAAGCAAAATGAAACTCTCCTCTGTTTTTGCTTCAGTTTTTTTTTTTTTTTACTATGCCAGCTGAAAGAAATAGGCCTGTTAAGTTCATAACTAAATCTATGCTATGTATAAGCATCATGTTGGCTTAGGACAAAACAGCACCAGCAGACATTATCATCACCGCGCTATTATTAGACTACCAAGGAGAAAATGAAAGCTAACATGCTGGCTTGGAACTTTCATCCAGCCATCTAGCTAACTTTATGCTGTCTAACGTGGCCTACCTTTGTCTTTATACTCACTGCAGCACCATACTTCAGGGAAATATGTCCTTTTAGATTGTAGAATGAATCTTTGCTGCTGGCCACACTCGCCCCATTCTCTCTCTCTAATGCCTGCTCATCACTGTTTTTCAGTAACTTTGATTTAATATCTGTAACATATCAAATCAATTCTTGCATTTGTCACATGGCAGCTGCATTTGGGGTTGCAGTCAAGCATGGGGTAATGGGAGGAGAAGGGGCTTTGGGGGGATTTTCTGGGTAATGTTTCTGTCAAAACATGCCCACTTGCCCAGGTAGGGCCGTGCAGCGTCGAGGGTAGTACTGGAACAAACTGGAGCATCGCTGAGTGATAGACATTCCTATATACTCCAGACTTAAGTTAAATGTGGCTGTGCGCCCCACTCTGCTTCATATGCTCTGCTGTCCAAATTCTTATGGAGCTGTATCACTGCGTGCATTGCGAAAAAGTTATGCATGAATATTTATTCATGCATGTGTCACTTTGTATTATTCTCCTGCACATTCTCAAGAGATACAATATAACTGGCAATGGAATTAAGTGTGACCTCAGTGGTAGATTTAAATAGGATATATATATACTGTATATATATATATATATATATATCAATAGGCTAGCTTATGCATTCACTGCAGAGCAATTTCTCAGTCAGAGAAGTGTTACTACATTTCACATTCTCCTACCTTAGTTCCAGACTTGGATGACATTACACACACAAGGGGACCAGGATCATTACCTTTAAATCTCTCTGAGGTTACAGGGTAAGGAAACGTGACATTGTCCATGAAATTGAAACAACTGGCTGGTCCTTAATCAATCAAACTGATGGTCAATGTGCACTATTCCCAGTAGCATAGGGCATTCCATGAGCATACATAGATATTCTTGCAACTTTTAATTCACAGCATATCCATATTTCATTCCTTACTGATGCCCCAAGGGTAAAACCTCTGCAGTGTTATCATGAACGACAACAACAACAACAAATATCTGGTATATTGAACAGGCATGTTGATTGATGGGTTGGTCAATGAAAATGATCACTAGCATATAATTATCCTGGACATGTTTTATCTAAATTAAAAATTGATGTGAAACAATTGTTATATTTATTTAAATGATGTTGTTTAATATTGTGTCACAGTTGAAATGGCTTGTTAACAATTCACCCAGAGTTCAACAACAAAAAGCGACATTATCTTAATTATACAACGGGTAGGTTCAGCTACCAGATGCGTTCCGCCACGCTGTTAATTCCCATAAAAGCACCGCTAGCCATGCTTTATTGGTTTTTATGCCAACACCTGTGATAAGCAGGGAGCTAGTCAGTGATTTCAGTCAGTACTTTTTCCTATTTTCTCTTTTTATTCTTATGTATGTATACCTCTTAGAATAAATCATTGTAAAGTATGCCCTCTATTGTTATATGAAACACTGTTTCTTGAAAGTAATTCAACAGTGGCTCTTGGTCTAGAGAGCCAAGGTGCCTAACTAGCAGTATTGTATTCCAGAACAGGTCAAATTTGCCAGCATAAGCCAAAAGATTCAAACTCAAAAAGATTAAGAGGCGGAACAAAATCCCATTCTGTCCACAGTGTTTCAGATTATTATATGTGAATTGACCTTGTTCATCAGTAGGATAGTCTTGCAAAGGTGGCGTTGTCGCTTCTATGTTATACCTTCTCTGATGTTTTTGTACCTGCAAAGATAACAAACTAGCACTAATTATTAGAAAATACGGATCTGAGTTTTTAATAGTTTAAATACACTACTTATTTAGGAATTTAGAATATTGTTCTGTGTTGCAAGAAAAACTCAAAAGAGATGCATCTTCCATTCTTCTCCACTATACTGACTGAAATCACTGACTATACCATTTTAATGTATTTGAACCTTGTACGTTGTTCTCCTTTGTTTTAATGTCTGTGAAGCACTTTGTAACTGCTGTTTTGAAATGCTATACAAATAAAGTTATTATAAAAGTTATTATTATAATGTCATAAAACCATTTTTCTGTTTCTATGACAAAGATCGTCTATGTCTAGGTATTCTTCTACAAAAAAGAAGAATTAATTAAAAACGACCATTGAAGATAAACATGTGGTGAGTGTGAGCAAATATTAAACGATATCAATTTAGACAATGCATTAGGCCTATGTGATTTATGGGTTCAGAGTCATGGCTAAGGTCAGGTGAGGGCCCCCAAAATTAAATTTTGCTTGTGCCCTTCAAAGGTCCAGGGGTGGCCCTGTCCATCTGTCAGGCTGAGGGAACAGTAATCAATACGCATCACCAAGCACTTTGAATTTTTTCTTCATTTGTCAATGCAGTCATTGGCTTTAGAGTTAACACATGTATAACAAATGGCACACGGGGCGAGGATGCCAATAATTCCACAAATGGCTCTTTTAAATGATCTAAATGATCGCCTCCGCTGACACTTGGTCTTTACAATGCCACCAAAACCAAAGATCGCAGCTACACCAGCTTCAGCTTTTCACAAGGATTTATTTTCACATATATACTGTGTGCATACACAATATCATCTACCAACACAATATTCCATGATGAAATGCTTTAGGTACACACTCCTAACTACCTGTAGTTTTCAGAGGTACCATGCTGTGATTTTAAGATAGTGATACTAGTAAGAATGGCTCTCTGACATTCAAGTTAAGATGCTTTAGAAGGTAGCTGTAAGTTAAGGGATAAGGGGTGAGGGGGTTAGTTTATGAGTGACGCAAGGGGTGTCAAGAATAGATTAGTTTGCGTTACTCACAGCTTTCGATTTCCAGGGTGCAGTTCTGTTCGTCAAGAGGATACCTCCTCAAGTCCATCATGCAAGCAGCGGTAGTGGTTATTCTGAAACATAAAAGGAGAGCAGACAGAGACTTAGACAGTGACAAAATGACATGGTATAACCTGTCTTTAAAGACCATTTTATGGCATTTCTGCTTAGAAGAAGAAGAGGCAGGGAAAGGGCAAGAGAGAGGACATGGTATGTGACAGAGGGACATGCCTTGATCTCAAAATGCAGCAAGTGGATGGCTGAGCCACCGGTAAACAGTTACAAACTTACTCAAGCAATAGCTGTTTAAAAGTAATTATTTTGCAGTTGTTTTGTGAAAACATGGAAGGGGTTCAATCATTCACTAACTAGATTTATTTTTGTTATTCTGAGAATATTTTGGTAATACCATAGTTATTATCTCAATTGGTTTGAATTAATGTAACGCTGTGAATGTTGGTGTGCTCAGACATTTTAATGCAAAATTAATGTAGCACATTCATTTTCTCTACCCACTTAAACCTTTTCAGGGTCATGGGAGCTGGAGTCTATCCCAGCATGCATTTGGCAGAAGGCAGGGAGACAAGCTGGCTAGGTCGCCTCTCCTGTAAGTCAAGGGAGGGCCAACTCAGATAGATAAACATTCACATTCATATCTACGGGCAATTTAGAGTCTCCAATCCACCTGACTTGAATATGTCATGAATATGACATGAAAGAGTCGGGGTCAGGGATCAAACCCAGGTCTCGCTTGTTGTGAGGCAACACTGAGCCACCAGTATTTAATGTTCATATAGGCCTTGTGACAATCAATTCATGCTGTAAATTTGTACCCAAATAAACTGATGAGGCGGGACCTCAATATCGGGAAAATCTCTCAGGAGGAGAAAAGCAACACACACACAAAAAATGGCCGCACCTTGAAAATTTCTGTTTTCTCACTTTAGCTTTATCTAAACAGGGTGCCTTATGATTAAAGAATTGTACATTACTTCCAAATCCTGTGAACATAACACAAACATAACATTGGTTAAAACTGGTTGCAAGTTTATAGTTCCACAACCTCTGCCCTAAAATGTGCAGTGCACCTTCCAAATCTGAAGAAAAAAGATACCTGTTTGCTTTTTTATTTATTTATGCAGATTTATCCTAATCTAGTGAGCTACTGTATTAGGGAGGCATGAGTTGATGAAGTCCGTGTAAGCCACAACAATATCCCCAAAAGGCCCATCAGCTCTATGCATACAGCTTGGTGATGTTTGCAGATTTTTTTGAAGGGGAAAGTGTCAAAGTGGTGTTAAGCGTATAATTAGCATAGCAAAAGCAAATTCATTTTAAAACACTGGTTGCCAGATACGCTGGATATTACAAAGAAGCTAAAATGTAAAACAAATCATTCATCCTCAACAGATTAGATGAGAGATTGTTTTAAACCTAAGAAAATTCATAGGTTTCCATTACAAGGGTAATGAAAGGCTGTATAATGTACAGCTAATATAAACATGGGGGGGGGGGGATATATTTAATCTCACTATAGTCTGTGGAGAAAAGAAAAAATATATATAGATGAGACAATCAGAAAAATCCATAGAATCATTCAACCCATATGGTTCTATTGTGTTCAACGTGTAGATCCAGTACGATTCTCTTTGTAGAAATTGTTTGATTA
>OMLI01060167.1:0-10324 GCA_900302605.1 Rondeletia loricata
CGCTCAAAATTTCCAGGGGGAGGACCCCCTGACCCCCCGCTAAATGTGTCCCCCCCAATGGTCAAGTGAAACCTACGCCTATGTCCTTATGGCTGCTGCTTACCATTTCAGTTTTAGTATTTGGTGGTACTTACCTTGCAACCCTCACTTAAGTGCATTTCATATTATGCATCTAAAACACCATCTACAGTCTTCAGTTTCTGTGTATTCTGTGGTATCATTGCGAAATGTTGGCAATAAACATTGCATTTAGAGAGTAAGTGCTTTACAATTGGAGGAGACAGGATTGCAAGCAGTTAAGACTGGGATCAGCTCATAACAGAGTTATTGGAGCAGTTTTGGGGCATAGCCAAACTGTTTTCTGACATTTCTTACCCATTATTTGACATAACAGTAAAGGCATTATTGTCTAGTGATAGGTTGTCACATTGACTTATACTGATGAAAAATGAAGTCGCTGGAGAGTGTGTGGACCAAAAGTCACTCCGTAGTTTTAGAGGCATTGGGAACTATGAAGATAGTCATTGGAAACTCATTGCCAGCCAATGGGCAAAAACTCTAATATTGTTTCTGTCCTTTAAAACAATCTGTTGTGGAGATCTCATCAGGCAGAAAAAGAGACAAGGAATGTTTGATAAAACAGAACAGATAATTACAATTGCCAGACTAATTTGTTTTGTTCTGTAAGCGCTTTGCCTGTGGGATATTTTGCAGTTGAAGACATGGGGATGTTTAATCAAATTGCCATTAATATTAATCTGTGCTGCTGCACCTTAGATCCCTGTGGTTATCACCAGCAAGCTGTTCAAATAAGGTTTCCTAATTACCGGATTTTCAGAGACTTTTTCATTATTTTCTCCATTTGCAGGCAATCTTTTGATTCAATTGCTGCTTTTTGTTCCAAATAAGGATACTTTAGAAAGGACTGTCATGCGACAATTTAGTTACATAGTCAACATAGTAAAGGACAATTTAACTTTATTTTTTATCCAACGGACTCTTTTAATAATGTATTATCAAAATTGTCATCCTTTCATTAACCAAGGAAATGGTTTGCTGAGGCAATTCTGCCATCTGCAAACAATAAATATCTTTCAGTTCTTGACTTGAAGAGATAAGCCTATTGATAACAAAACATCATTATCCATTTCTCTACATGAAAACATTGCCTTCAACTTCCCTCCTTTCAACATAATATGCTAATTCTAGTAATGCTAATAAGATAGTAGCAGATATGTGAAGGAGGGTAAACCCACCTAAACTTAGTTCACACACCTTTTTTAGGACGAGATATATCTTTATGTGATAATTTCATCAGTGGTCTCCAACTTTTGCCATGGAGAGCCATGTACCAAACACTACAGCAGCTGATTTCACAGATGAGCACATGTTCAGTTAAATCACACATGGCTCTCGGTGACACATGGTTGGACACCACTGGTATACATCATAGTAAATAGTATCAAACTATATGAAGATAGGGTCTTTTAAGGGAACAAAGAATAAAGTCATGCTTTTCCAAAAATTTAATAGATTTTTGTTTGTATTGGTTTGCCTTATGATGTTCAGTGACTGGAGATCATAGTTTACAGAAAGTAGCGTCCAGTGGAGAACAGGAACAAACCCAGGACCTCGTGCTCCAAGCAATGATGTTACCACGATGCCAACAGGTATCTCCAGTTTGGAGGAGCAGCTAGCAAATCCTTCCAGGGTTCCTACACTATTTCAGCTGAATGGGAGAGTTTGTCCCTCGCTCAACTAGGCCATTGTTTGGGGCGTCCTGGTGACTTCCTGGGTTCGAATCCGGTCCAGGATCTTTGTCGCATGTCATCCCCCCCTCTCTCTACCAGTCTTTCCTGTCTCTCTCAACTTTGAACTGTTGAATAAATTATGCCATCGTTCAGCTCAAGTCTCTTCTTCTCCGATGGCCTTTACCACACCATCCCACTTCAGACACTAATGTAGCATCTGACAGGTGTGAACCCAGGACCTCATGCTCCCCAAGCAGCAGTGTGCCAATGTATGACAGTATTCAACCCCTTGACTTTCTCTGCATTTTGTGGTGTTGCAGCCCGAATTCAAAATGAATCAAATTGAGATTTTTTTTTCAACAATCTACACAACATTCCCTGTAATGACAAAGTGAAAGGATGTTTTTGTAATGTTTGCAAATTTATTGAAAATGAAATGCAGAAATATCTGATTTAAATACGTATTAAACCCTCTCAGTCGATACCTTGTAGAAGCACCTTTGGCAGCGATTACAGCTTTGAGTCTTCTTGGATCTGTCTGTATCAGCTTGGCACATTTGGATTTTGGGATTTTCTTTTGTTCTAACTTGCAGATTTGCTCAAGTTTAGTCAAGCTTGGAGTGTCTGTGATCAGCTATCTTCAAGTTAATCCACAGATTCAAGTCCAGGCTTTGGCTGGGCCACTCAAGGACTTTCACATACTGAAGCCATTCCAGTGTTGATTTGGCTGCATGCTTAGGGTCCTTGTTGGAACATAAATTGTCGCCCCAATCTAAGTTCTCTGGCACTCTGAAGCAGGTTCTCCTCAAGTATTTGCTTGCATTTGGCTCCATTCATTGTTCCCTCTATCCTTACAACTCTCCCAGTCCCTGCTGCTGAAAAGCCCCTCACAGCCTGATGCTGCACCACCATGCTAGGGATGTCAGGTGCATATGTGATGAGCTGTGCCTGGTTACTGCTAGTCATAGCGCTTTGCATTTCAGCTGAAGAGTTAATTTTCATTTAATCAGACCAGAGAATCTTTTGTCTCATGCTCTCAGAGTCTTTCACGTTGCCTTTTTGCAAACTCCAGGCTGCGGTCATGAGCCTTTTTTCCAGGAGTGGCTTCCTTCTGGCCACTTTACCATACATCCCAGATTTGTGATGTGTTGCACTGACTGTTGTTCTTTTGACAAGATCTCTCATCAGAGTCACGGAACTCTGTAGTTCAGTCAGAGTTTGGGTTCTTGGTCTCCTCCCTGATCAAGGTCCTCCTTTGCCCAGTTGCTCAGTTTGGTCGGACGACCTGCTCTAGGAAGAGTCTGGGTAGGCCATGTTTTTTCCATTTCCTAATGATGGAGCTCTTGTGAATTCCCAGCATTTAATACATTGTTTTATACTCTTCCCCAGATCTATGCCTCCTCACAATTGTGTTTCTGAATTCTATGGACAGTTCCTTGCAACTTCATGGTAGTTTCTGCTCTGACAGGCACTGTCATCTGTAGGACCTTATACGAATGTGTTTCACTTTAAATCATGTCAAATCCATTGAATAGTCCTTGGACTCCAGCCAAGTTGTTAAGTAAAGTACATTCAATTAAATTTGGATGCACTTGAAGTCAATTTGGAGTGTCACTGCAAAGTTGTTGAAAACTCAATGGCGCAAAATAATTTTAAATTAATTTGTATAAAATGTAAATAAAAACCCACATTCACATTATGGGTTATTGTGTGTAGATCAGATAGATTCTGAAGGCACTGTACCCACCTTTTTATTTACCACTGCATCACTGGGTAGTAGTGTATATTGCTTGGAAATTAACACTATCTATGCAGTTAATTTGCCAGATACCAAATAGATACTGCAATTTTGCCTTACTATACCAAAGTATCATAAGGCAAGTGATAGTGCAATATCATGGCATAGAATAAGTACTCATTAAAACAATACACTTTTGGCAAATAAGCTCTTAGATCCGCTCTGTGTGTCTAGCATTTAGTACATTATGTTGCTTATGCTAATACTTTTGATATTAGGCTCAGATCATTTGTACCATTCACTAAACAAACAGTACAGAGTTTGCTGCAGCATTAGCATGCACCGTTGTAAACTAAATAAATAATGCACACATAGAGATGAAAGTGCTATGAATCTTCTTCTCAGAAAGTTGCTTCATACGAGTTTAGACACATAGATCAATTCTAGTAATAGGTCTAACTGTATGCTGTGATATGAACTATGAGTAATGGTCATAATTGCATTTTAATAACACATCCAGTTAAATCATGAAATGTTTCTGAATATTAATACATGTTAAATTCCATTGTAAATATTCCCACCCATGTCTCACTCTTCGTCTTCGTCTCACAACACACACACACACATACACAGCTAGTTATATATCAATATTTGTGAGTCTACATGTGACACACTGTGAAGCTGTGAAGGTTTGGGCTTAGTCAGTTTGGACGTTTTTTTCAAGTGCAGCAACATGGCCAGAGTTGCCAGTTCCACTTATTACAATATACTTATATTCCTAAAGTGGCTTGAAAACTTTTATACTAGTTGTTTTTTGCTTGTTTTATTTGTCTGTAAATATGCCTGTTAATAAAACAAAACATACACTAAAGGCACACCAGTCTTTGAGAGTATTTGGCTATACACTCAGGATCAGTGGTTACAAGGCTATGTGCTACTTAAAAGCCTCCCAGGTAGATAAATGGTTTGTAGTTGTGTATTAGTCTTATGTGAGTCATGGACTGACTCCCTATTTGCACTAATTAGCTAGACTTGACAAAAGAGCAGCCTCACGTTTTGCATTAGCGCTACTAAAAACAGATGAAAGGGAACTGTCACAGAGTGTTGCATTAGGTTGAGTATGTCATGCATCGCTTGGTCAGCGCAACATTGTCCAGATAATGGTTGGCCTCAACAGTTTCTGACTTGCTAAGTTTAGATTGGCTAGCTCAGTCAGTAAGAAAGAGAGACCCAGTGAAGGAGAGACTTTTAAGAAAGCAGCTCGCTGATGCATTTAACTCATTATCAGTATTAAAAACACACACAGAAGATTGCTTGCTTGAAGATCCCACAACCAGGGTTCCCAGGTATCGTGAAGGGAACACTCAACTGTCAACAGAACCCCAAAAGAAGCATCTCTCCTATTCAAATATAGCCCAGAACACGCAATGAATTTTTTGGGATGGGACAGATTCTGTAGTTATCACTTATAGGCCAAAGGCAGAGAGGTCCTCTACTGTGGACAAGCTGTACTAAAGCGATTACTAAGAGTTGTCTAACCAAATAGGTGTCGTGGTAGGACACATCTGCTCACATCTGTCCACTGAGCTGCTCCAAAGACAAATGTTGGCATCCTTCCACAGTGTTTTCACACCTGCTGAAACACAGCAGCCTCTGTATTCAACATTGCTGATGCCGATGAACTCACTAGCTATAGGTTCCAGACCTTGAAACCCCATTAGTTTGCTTTTGATAGGTCGTTGAGTGATTTAAATGTTTTGTTAATTTTTGCTCAGAGTAACGTTTATTGTTCTGGGTTGGAGCGTAAAACAAGCCTCAGCACAGCGTCATCAGAGCTGGAGCGTGACTACTAATGATGAGATAAATTGCACTGCCCAATATTCCCATAGGTTTTCTCTCTGTGTATGACTCTGGCTAAATACAAGTTGCGACTTTAAAACAAAGTGGGCCACAGTCTGATCTGCTGAACAGAACACCATCAAGGAGTACAACTTGTTATCACTCTCTATTTTATTTCATTTGCTAACTCTTGATCCTTGACCAAGACTAACTCACGGCAGTAGATACACAGTACGCCGTTTGCTTTGAGACATTGTTTACGGCCGGATTTCTCAT
Organism: Rondeletia loricata; assembly: GCA_900302605.1. NCBI lineage: Eukaryota > Metazoa > Chordata > Actinopteri > Beryciformes > Rondeletiidae > Rondeletia > Rondeletia loricata. Next base: position 5,605 of record OMLI01060167.1, read on the forward strand.
CTTTAATTATCCAATGCCAGCCTTCGTTTTCCTTATCTGCCCAAGGAAAATGAGGCTGCGCATGCATCAAAGCACTTCTGCGGTGCACTTTTCAATTCCCCTAGCAGGCTTTGGCCCTAATGTCAACTTAAATGTGAAATGCAGCGCCACAGCAAGTCGTCACATGCCTGGAAAGGTCCACATCCAATTTCACAGGTTCTAGCTCTGCGTAATGAGGGCAAAACAGAAGACATTAACTGAAATAAATAAGCGCAGGAGACAATCCCTATAGAATTTATAATATTAATTAATAAGCTGTTAAACAAAAGGAATAAAACAGACACATGCTTCAGAAATGACGAGCGAAGTCGAGCCTGTGTTGCACGGATAATATCTCTCTGCTTCACTAAGCATGGCTAAGAATCTCAGTTTTCTATCAAATTTAACAATTCAGCCACTTGTACTGTGTGAATCTGAGAGCCTGTTTGATGTTTTATTCTCTGCATCTGCAAGGTGGCCTGTTTGACAACATTTTCACACCGAATTTAAAAGAATATGATTAAGAGTATACTGACTGGAGAGCCGGTTGGAAATCAAATGACTTTTTTCTGACTTAATGACTCTAGATGGCTGATGTGTCTGACTGTAGCTGTGTGCGCTCTGCTAACAGTGCTGCCTGTGTGGAGCGCTGCATTTGCCTGTATTTAGGCCACTCCACTCCCTCAGGCTTACAACTTGTGTGCATAATTCTGTGGGTTATAACAAGCAATTACTATATATAAAACAGGGCTAAGTTCACAGACTTTGACGGATTTGTATTGACAAGTAATAGAACGTGTTTGTGCTGTGATATCTGTGGTTGCCTTTTTGTTACACAGTGAAACAGTAAATCATTTGACTGAATGACTGAAAATGACTGAAACTATGGCTTCGTCACTGTGTTTGCACATTATACTGCAGCAGTAGTTCCTGTGGTAGAAGTTATCTGATCTGTCAAATACGGTACTTGTATAATGGTGTGGATTTCACCCTTACAACAGGATTGTGATTCTATTCCAAAGCCAACCTACAATCACATAAAACAATGCTGACATTTGGCTACACAGTATCTCACTAACTAGCCGGGGTACATGGTTTATCATCACATTGCCCATGTAAGCTCTTTGGAGCGATGCCAGAACAACACCATGCTATTAATTGCACCCACCATATGGTCAACAGTTTATAAATGCCATTTTTACTTAAACTCCATAGGAGGTGCTGGAAAAGCCTGCTGACATTTACACTCAATTGAATCTTGTTAAAGAGACTGTGTATCAGAGAGAGAGAGAGACTTCCTACGCAGATCTCCTTTGATAAGGTGAAGAGTGGAAAGCATGCCTAAAGAAGCACTGCAAAGACAACCTGGAGGAACTCCTCACACAGATTGTACGATGCAGAATGGCACCGTCTTCTGCGACGCCGGAGGGGATGTCTGTGCAAAGCTGTAGAGGCAGCAGAACAAGTCCAGCAAAGGCAGACTGGGCACTAACTGTTCCCTCAACCCCACCCATGAAGAGGTAGGTGGGAGAGAAACAGCATAATAAAGATGGCAAATATACCTGCATCATGCTTAGTGATCATAAGTAACATAACTGTGTAAGCTTTACCCTCTTCCCCCCACTTGACACAGAGGCCTCATCATGCCTGCTGAGATATTTTGTGTTGTCAGACCATCACACACATTATCTGGTAAAACAGCGTGGAGAGTTTAGTAGAGTTCAGTGTGCTGTAGCCTGCACTTTGGATGACTTTGAATGGTGCTGATAAGTTGACGATGACAGACACCTAAAGATCTAACAATCTCAATTTATGTTTTAGCAGACACAAACAAATTGGATCATTTTCATCGGAAAATGACAAACAGTAGATAGTGTAGCTCCGCAAACATGTCATGCCATTCAGGCAATATTTTGTTCATGAAATTGAACTTTGTTATTGTACAGTCGTCCTGCCAGCCATATCCTGTGAATGATAAGAGTTGTACGCCAAGCATTAAATCACACATCCAGATCAATAACCACAGACCCAGTGGCCTATTCTGCTGTGCTGGTTTTGCATCAGTCTGATAGGAAGCTTTAATGATTTCAACCCCTCCAACACACATATCGACAGACACACACACACACACACACACACACACACACACACACACACACACACACACACACACACACACACACACACACACACACACACACACACACACACACACTGCCCTGTTCAAACAAAACACACTGTATGAGAGCAATTAATATTGTGTTACTGAACTAATCTAATGGAATATACGAGTAGCCCACAATGAGTAAGCAATACAGGAGTGAATAGAGTCATTACATTGTAATCTCTTCAAATGAATAAATTTCATAAAGAGAAAGACCCTCAGGTAGCAAAGTGGTTATTGTTCAGAAACTGAGTTCCATAAAATGTATTCCAATAAATTTGGCTTATAGAAATAAACCTTCTACGGTATATCTATATAGCACTTTTCCAAAACAGAGTACACAAAGCGCTTTAGATATAGTGCATTATAATACAACCAAGGCATAACTGTAATGAAACACATAATTAGTGCTCAAAGAATCAAAATAGCTTCTAGAACTAAAAGACAACACTGGCGGTGTGATCTAGTCTTTTAGCATCAGTTAAAACCCTAGCTGCTGCACTTAGTACAAGCTGGAGGCATTAGAGACAGCAATACATTGAATTGCAGTGGTCTAAATGAGAAGCAATAAAAAATAAAAAAGATAAAATCAAGTTTGTGGCCTTTACGAGAGCCAAATCGAGTAGAATTGCTTTAGTGGAATTGTACAGCACACGATAACTCTGGAGCATTTTTCGAGGGTGGCAGGTTTGCTCACATCGCTGGGTTTTAGGGCCAGATATTACCCGGGTATCATCAGCATGGAGGGTGAAAGACGCGACTGCAGGCTGTGCTGCTGGTGTAGTGATATCATGCAATCAGACGGGGCACGACTTCTTTGGCATTAGGGTGGCGTAGTGATTAGGCAGACCATCCTTCAACCACAAGGCCCAGGTTCAAGCCCCTGTGACAGCAAGCATCCACCTTACTGAAGTGTCCTTGAGCAAGGCACTGAACCCCGACAAGCTCCAGGCGTGCTTCTGTCTCGCTGACCCTGCGCACTGACCTCCCTTTGGATACTGGATGTGACTAACTGGGAGCATGTACAGGGATGGAAGAGACAACGTTCTACTGGGAAGACAGGAGCTGAACCAGTTTAGCATTGTGTCTCGGATACAGCCGGTGTTAAAGTTAAAGGCAATCAATTGATTGCATGCCCTGCAGTATCAATGGCTCACATCATCCTGTCATGTTCTAGACTATAATGCTGATAACTTCATGCATCTCATCATATTTTGTATAACTCTGGTTCCAGGGCACTGCTGGGAAATCACAATATTGTCTTTACACTGACAACCATACATGACACGCTGCCTGATCGCACATAATGATGCATATATAGTGTGCTGTCTATTGTATGTTCTGCACTGACCTTTTGCAACTTTGGCAAGGGAACAGGGTCTTGTTGTCCTTGTTCCACGTATTAGTATGTACTGTGTTCAAATGTAAGTTGTCGATACGTCTGTACCAATGACACTAGGAGAAATTCATCTACATTTATTGTACACGATGAATAAAATAAGTAACTCTGACTCAGAATCTACTTCTAGTGACATATTGATCACATTTTGAAAGGGTCCTAGGTGCAATTTCATCATGGCCGATGTGTTGGATTAGGGGCTTAGTCAGTCATTAGGGGTCTTGCCACAAGTTCCACATATAGGACCCTTATCCACAGTCTCCATGTGGTTTACAATTGTCTCTGACCTACAGCACTTTTTAGCCCACACAAGACCCCAGGCAATTATTTCTAACAGCATAGGCCAGACGGTCCAGTAATACCCATTAGACAAGGCCGGATTTCCACCCATGACACCTGATAATGTGTTCAACAGCTTGGGGTCCAAAATGAGAGGATATGGTCAATTGGACAAATAAAAAATGAAAATAAAAACAATGAAAATATGAAACTAGTTTAGTTTGGCAGCCCTAATATTCCTGTGCTTGGTGTTAGGGGTTTAGCAGTCGATATTCTCCTTTCAGATGTCTGCAACATTGGCTTTTGACTGGGTGTTTTACCAGGGACAACCCAACCCCGGACCCCGTCCCACCCCTATGAGGAGCTTCAAATATTCTCTATTCATGTAACCTAAAAAAATGAATGTGAGCTTCAAAGACTAACACCAGTAAATCAGTTAGGATTATAATATATAGCATTAGGTAGGCTACTTGGCAGTGATTAAATAGTGATAAATCAGTGCATTAGCTTTCACCTCTACAGTCTCTACACTTAAACACCTGCAGGGGACAGCTTAAGATTATGGTGCTACTGTATGTATGTATGTGCTACATGAGTGCTGCTTACACATCTAAATACAATAAGGAGGGAAATGCATTTGGGAAAGTGTAAATAACTAATTGTAGCGACCACAATCTATTGGCTACCAAAACTGGATGTTCACATTTCCTGTTTGAATAAGGCTGGTGGTAGCCTTGGGCTTAAAGAAGAAATGAGTAGCTTTGATCCCAGGTGCCATTTCACTTATAACATAATAGATAGATAGACAGACAGACAGACAGACGCACGCACGCACGCACGCACGCACGCACGCACGCACG
>OMLI01060173.1:4069-15012 GCA_900302605.1 Rondeletia loricata
GTCAGTGTGTCAGTGTCTACTAAATGTCAGCTGTCTCATTAGAGTCTAAGACCGTTCCTTCAGGGCTAGCAATATTTCATCATTTGTATCATTGGCTGCCAGTGTCCCTCAGGGGCGGGGTGTGTGTGTGTGTGTGTGTGCGTGCGTGCGTGCGTAACTTGTGTGTTTGCATATTTATTCTGTTTGCGTGTTTCCACCTGTTCATTTGTGTGTAGATATGTATCTATCTGTTTGACTTCTCAGTGTGTGTGTGTGTGTGTGTGTGGTCTCTCTCTGCCCCCCCGCTGGGCTGGTCTCCTGTGCCTGCTGTGCTGATAATCAGTGTGTGATGTCGGCTGGCTCAGTTCAGCAGGAACAGGGGACTGGTCTCACCTCCACACACAGGGAGACACACACACACACACACACACACACACACACACACTGCTCACTTTAATACCACTGTAATGACTGTATCATATTGTCTCATTGCCTTGGGTGTATATATGCATGTTTGAAGACATTTATTCTGAAACAAGATATCCACCATGTTAAAAAAAACGTAATGAAAATGACTGCTTGGATGGAAGTAAGGCAAATTATGGAATATGATATTATATATTATTGAGTTACTGTTATTATTACATTAAAGAGGAGAGAAACATTTGTCATTTTGGAAATGTGGATAAATGAATTTGTAGTTTTTTCACAACGGATGTATTATTTTGTAATGAAACACTTCTTCATATAACCATATCAGCTATTTTCATCAAGTGCAAGGAGGGAAAGGTGCAGTGCAAACGTTTATGTTAAAATGTTAGTTTTCAGTTATCTGTGTTGTTTTCCTTGGATATGAATTTAAAGTCCAAATAACTTAAAGTGTCTGTTTGTGTGTGTGTGTGTGTGTGTGTGTGTGTGTGTGTGTGTGTGTGTGTGTGTGTGTGTGTGTGTGTGTGTGTGTGTGTGTGTGTGTGTGTGTGTGTGTTTTTGTCACCCCACACTATCTGTGCATGTATTTGTTCAAAAAATGTATGAATCTCAAAAAATCTACCATAAGAATGTACATTGAGGGATTGAAGTTTGAAACTATACTGTGCCTACTGAAACAAATGTGCCTATGAATGTGTTTATGTGCCTTCATAAATAAAATTAATCTGAAATACATTATGCGTGCTCTGTGACTCTCATATAATACATCATACATATCTCAAACAGAGTATTATATTCCCTCTTTTTCTATCTAATCCACCCTTTACTCCTGTCTCTTCTTCTATCACCTTGTCACCATGTCCTCTTCCAGTAGGCCTTAGGCCAGGGATGGGCAACTAATTAGGGAAATCACACGGTGTAGTCTTGGGTACTTGGAATGGAAACCTGCATGCTCTCGGCCCTCCGTGGCACGTGGTTGCCTGGTCTAAACTCTTGGTGGCAAAATCTAATTTCACAATGTGTCATGTTGAAAATTATAAAATGTAGAGGCTTCACTTCCAACGGCGCTTGCTATACCGTTGTGCAACTCAAAAGCATGAACCTTTTGCCTTTTATGCTCTGTAAATGGCCCGTCACTCGTTGGTACATTTACATAGCTGAAAGTCTACTACTAGAGACATGACTACAGAGAAAACAGCAGGCAAACTGAGTGGCATGGTAATATCTTATGGTTGCCATACTAACCTCATTCCTTGAAATCTCCTCATGAGAGGAAATGTTAAGACATAATCTCAAAACCACACCAAAACACAGCCACCACAGTATTGCACAATCCACTGATGTACACAGTGACAGCTGAACGCATTTCATTTGAATGAAATGAAAAGGAACATGAAAAGAGCTACTCTGGATATATCATCACAACATTACGCAACCAATTACATTTTTGTGTGAAAATCTGTTATTTTTATTCTGGGTCAACAATACGCCTAATGACAAGTGACCCCATGTTTAGGCCTGATGTGGGGTACCTGGACCCCAGGAGCAACCCCTCACCCCACATTATTATTTCCCCATCACTGTAGTAACTGGTGGCAATCCATAGCAGTTAGGCCATGATTATAACAAATTTGATTTAAAAAAAATGGAGACAGGGCGGTTAGCAGTCATCCGGATGTTTGTCCTTGCCGGGTCATCACTATAGCAACAGAGACACATGCCTGTCATCAGCTTCAGCCAGCTGCGTCAGGAGGACAGGAGACGACGGTTCAACTGACGACTTCCTGTTTCTGAGAAAGCAGCATGAGGTAGTGGTACACCCCCCCACCCTTCCCCCAGCTCTCTAGCACTCTTTATCTTTAGCTTCTCTCCTCCATTTGTCTATCTCTGCCACTGTATTTTTATCACCCTCTATACTTCTACATCTGTGTTTGTCTTTCTGTCGTCCGTCAGCCCCTCCTCAGTCTGTAAATCTCTTTCTTTCTCTCTCGTCACGCCCACGCACTCGCACTCCCTCACCTGCTGCTACCGCTTCAGGTTAGCCAACAGGGTTCCTGAGGTGGGAGTTCCTATGGCAACATAACAGGTAAACAAATGTGGAGATAAGGAGGCAGGACGTTCCTCTACGAAAGGACAGAGTACACACACACACACACACAAAACATACTCAGAAATTGATGATTAATATGCAAATGTATACACATCTATCCCCTCCTATGTATTTGCCTCTCTCTCTCCATTCCCAGCAGATTCACTCCACCCTACAGCTGTGCAGCCAGTCAACTCTCTCTCTCTGTCTTTTCTCTTCTTCCTTCTCCCTCCCTGTCCGGCTCTTTGGTTCTCACAGTAAATGGCTGCCAATCTGGCTGGGAATGGGCATAATTGCCATTATGACTGCTGTGGCCCCGCACATCAGACAGTATGCTGATTGTTCAGCAGGGGGCAAACACTGTCTGCTCTGTGCAGATGCCACACAATATTATGGTAGCGTGACTACAGCTCATCTACACACAGAGTCTCTATCTCACTTTTTGCAGCCTCTCTGTCTCTCTGTAATCTTTCCATAAAGCACAAAACAAACATAAGCTTCCATAGACTCCTTTTTTCTATTAACTGTTAAACCCTGGGTAAACACACACACACACACACAAAATGGCACCGCCAATAGGAAATGATAGAAGGATTGAATGGAAAAGCAGTTTGTACTGAGACAGGAACGCCCAACTGGAGTGTTGGGGTGTGTGTGTGTGTGTGTGTGTGTGACACATCAGGCTGAGGTTTAGGGAAAGTTGACCTTATCCAAGTTCTATTCCACTTCTCCATCTCCAAAAAAAGAAAAGGTCACCATTCCCACTAAAAATGAAACACTGACAATTAAACAATAAAAACATTTGTTTAAATCAGGCTTCAGTGAATATACTGTATACACAGTCAGTAGTACCCACATTTCCTTTCCAAAGGTTGCAAATATAACTGGACTGTGAATATGACACTGACTGGAAGTTAAGGATAGAGGAACAGTGATTAGCCACAGGAAACATCCATTCCCACAGCAGGAGACTGATGTATTGCTATGGCAAATGTCTTCATCATTGGTACTAGATTATGTGGTTGCGCCTTTCGCTGACAGCAGAAAAGGAATTGAGAGTTCATCCTACGCTGTATGAACTCGGCCCGGGTGGGTGAAGACCGCCTGTCTGTGTAGGTGCCAGCAGTACCCACAGGCATAACTTCTGATGCCCTTATCTCACAAACGGCAACATCAAGGGGATTGGAGATCTCATCACCTGAAATGATTTAAGCTCTGGAGCAGCATTCTCCACACACACTGTCTTGTGCCAGAACAAGTTAATTACCACTTACCACACCTACATGTGAGGGTAGGAAAGGTGAGATGCTTGCAATTAACGTCAGATGCAAAGCCTGCTTGCAGCATTGGAGATTGTCCAAGTGCTGAGTGCTGTCTTTTGTCTGTTAAGAATATAAATCATAAAGGGTTTGAAGCTGAATTCCACAGTTTAAAGAAGGCTGTTTTGATTCTCTTAAAAGTTACTAAAGTCTATAGGTTGGCTTTAGAAATGAGTGAACATTTGACATCTTTTGAAGTGTCCCGTTAGTTAAACTGGATCCTTGAAACACCTGAGTCTTGAAGTAGTTAGTTACTGCAATGGCCTTACTCTCCGACCATGTTTACAATAGCAACACACATTTTCTGGGCTTGCTGCTGGAGCACTTTGCTTCAGATGGTTAGGCTTTAGCACGGTGATCAAATCTGAAATAAGTTCCAAGTCTTTTGTTCTTTGATGCGGTTCAAATACAACAGAGCTGCTTTCAATTGTTTTTAATATTCTTATGATTTTCTCATCACCTCAGATTCTGAGATCAGCAGTAATGCCCTGTGTGCGCTGCAACACAATGATGCTAATAATATAATTTAAGTGACCAAAAAACAGTCATGTGGTACATGGGTGTCAAATGGGTGACCCCTTGTGGCATTTTGACACAGGCCTACTGGAGTAAAATATTTGGTAATCATAAACCAGGCATAAATATAGAAATAAATCATACATATATGATTTATTGAGCTCTGCAGGCACATTTCCCTTCCTAATTGACAGTAATGTAAAGGCGTACATATATTACGTATATATAAGAGCTGTAAAGCAACAGGGGAGTGATGGGACTGTGCTGCCGTTCCAAACCAGTTTCTCCCACCACCATATTGAAATAAATAAAAAACTTGGCCAAGTAATATTGCCTCACACGCAGCTAAAATCCACTGCATTCTAGACAGAGTCTTTGGTACCTGCTATAGCATGCTACCATGCTATTTCAATCATCTGAACAGCGAGAAAAAAAACACAATACTTGAAAACAAGTATAAACAGCAGTATGGAACATCTCACCAACGTCTCCCATTCAATAAAGCATTCTATTTAGCATTGTATTTTACCATTACAGTGCTAATTCTTAAAGTAGCTTGGCCCTAAATATATTTTAACAGAAAGGTTCAGTGAATGACAAACTCATATGTTCAATAAGACAAAAGGGGGGAGGTGAGGAGAGCAACAAAGTTGGTTGTTGTTCCTAACAGGATTTCAGGTGGCATCCATTCAGTCATTTTTCTTGTCAGCAATCAGCTTGTCAGCATGGAGTGCAAAGGTCTCAGCCACCAATAGAGGGAAGACTATAGAGGCATCTGCATACACCTGGGGAGAAAGGATACAATGGAGCAGTATATTACTTTATGTAATGTTTTTGCCTACTTTTCAATCTTGTGTAGTTTCTTATGTTTTGGTTTTATATATTTTTACTTCCTTAACCACTTTCTCTTATGAATGTGTTCCCCAATTTTTAATCTCCATTTATATACTTTACTATTTTAGTTATTTTGCCAGGAATCCTGGTCCCACTGGACCCTTGGATCAAACAGCATTCTTTGCACTGTGAGGACGCTGCCACCTTGAGCTCCAGATTATAATGCAACCATAGAGATGTTGTCTTGAGGGTGCATCTTCAAAGTAAAAATCCACTCTTAAACACTTTTTTAAAAACAGTTATTGCCGATCTCTGGGTCCATTTTGTTGTTTGGTTATTTTTCTAATTCCTGTGGTTAACTGGCCAATCGCAGACCAAGTGATGTCACATCAAGATAATGCTGCCGCAGCTACAATGGAGTTTGACCACAGAAACATTTTCAACTACGTAAAACATCAACGGTAAATGTCAGGTTTTGCGGTCAGTCCCTCAGAATCAAAGAGCAAGGCTTCTTTCTAGAGTCGCTATCGTACGGGGAGAAATCCATCGTAGAAGAGGCAGAGATACCAATTTCTCCACCGACAGTAGCCTCAATAGACCAGAATACAATGCAGCCTCAAGACATTGCACTTTTTGCATAAGGGGCGCCACTCTAGCTTTTTCTCTACTGGAAAAACACGCTCTCCTGGAAAAACACGCTCTCTTGCTCTTACAATGGCTACTGCTACTGATCTCTCCACCTACATGTGTGACTCACAGCTGAAAGAAAGTTCAGACACGTTCTCTAGGGGTTGTCAAAAGGCATTCTGGGAAATGTAGGAAATCACTAACTGAAGTAGAAGCAGACTAGGCATCACAAAATAACTCATCCGAGGGTGGAAGTTTCCTTTAACACTTGTAATAAATGGAACATGAGCTTGACATTAGTCTTGGTGTGACCAGCCAATACTGCTGGGATAGGTATCAGTACCTTCACAGGTTTGGCATCTGTTCTGATCTTGCCCCAGGACACAGCCTCATCAGGTCTGGCCCCAGAGTCAGAGCCATCAAACTCCTGACCCGTGTTCACAAACACAGAGTAGTCGGCTCCATTCCTCTGGAAGGAGACAGAAATAGTGTGTCAACAGGAAAAGTGAGCAAAGGAGACAGGTTGATTGTGTTTGTATGTGTGCGTGGGTCTGTGACACGGTTCCTACGCATTTTCAACTTCAAACTTCCAGATTTTTTTCCAGACCTATCTTGGCTCCATTTGAAAATTGGTGTTCAGTATGATGTATTTTGACAGCGGTTGCGTAACATGACTGTCAACTAGGTCATGTTCCTCTTTGAAGGTCATTATTCACTACAAATATCACAATATGTGACGTGACAGTGGGTTTATAACTACATAAAATGTACAGTCATATGTGTATCTGGACTGTACGACAATATTTTTTTGAACTTTTCCATACTTTTTGTGCAATTTTTCAAGACCTGGAAATTGTAAACTTCATTCTTCATACTTTTCAAGACTTTCCAGACCTGTGTAGGAACCGTGGTGTGAGACCATAGGCGAGCAAGGGAAATTAAGAGAGAAAGATCATAAGAGAAATGATGTTGAGAACAATGATGAGAGGTCCTTAGAACACAAACCAATTGCATGGAACTGAGACATGCTAGCTAGTTACCATGAGATTAGCATTGGCTATGTGGTGTTTGACCAGCCCTCCTCCCAGGATGATCATCCCCGTCCGTTTGGCAAGCACCGCCCGGCTGTTCAACTTACGGATATCTGAAATAAAATCCACATTCATGTTACGACCAAGTAATAACGCCAAGAGAGTAATCTATGGTAATCTAGTTTGGCACCAGTAAGGTTTCCTTTACCCTCCACTATGTCCAATACCAAGCCGGGGTTCTTATAAGAGTGGAAGTAGATCATGTCGCCCAGAGAGCCGTCTGTCAGGGCAGGGCTGAACACTGGGATGTTATTCTGAAACAGACACCAGGTCACAGGTCAACAACAGCCCAATCACTGACTGATAAAACCACACTGTAGATATCCACGGGATGGTGAGTTAATAAGGTCAGGAAGCAGGAAGAAGTGAGTCAAAGACGCAGAAATTACTTATGGTTAATCACATTGAGACTCATTCTGCTTTTCTAGCCCATTGTTTTCCATAGGGCTGCTGGTCACACCAACTGTTAGAGGAGTAAATATATTGGCATGAAGGCAATATTGAAGCATTTCATTTAAAATGTCTGCTGTATTTGAAAAAAGTAAAGATGCTGATGTAAGAGCAGAAAGTGCAGTAAACTAATTTTGTTCCTCAAATCAAGAAAGTAGTAAGCCTGATTGATTATCGTGATCACAACATCTAGCAAAGTCATCATGATTATCATTTCAGTCATAAATGTGTATTCTTACAGCTGTTGATCGTGCCAACTGTTATCCTATAGGCAGCTAAATGCATGCCAGCGCTCACCTTATAGGCCCAGTAGTAGACTGAGTCAGGGTGGTTGATCTCCTTACCAAGCCGATGGATCATTTTGGATGGAGTCCAGTGGGTGCCCTTAAAGAAAAGAGGTCAAAGATTTAAAAAATCACATCAAATAAACAATGAGAGCCAGATTTTGGACATCCCAACTGTGCAACTTCATGGAAAGGTTATTTCTAGAAATAATGACATAAGAATGACAACAACTAAGAATGTATTTCCATCTAAACGTTCTAACATTTCAGCCGTGCTGTGGAAAACAGAGTGAGAGCAGACAGATGGTATCCTAATCATATGGACAAACCCACCTCAGTGTTCTGCTCCGACACCATCTGATCCAGGATGGGCATCAGCCAGTCCTCAAACTTGCAGTAGTTAGAATTGGGCACCAACAGGTTTCCTATCCTTCACCCAGGGAGAGAGAAGATGGAGAGGAAGGAGTGAGGGAGAGACGAAGGGGAGATGGGTAATGAACCAGAAGTAAATATACAGGTCGACTATTAATAGCACTATCTTATTTATCAACCTAGCATTTCTAAGACTGGTACTATAGTACTATATCCCTTTCACACCAGACTAGTTACCCAGGTTAACTATTTACCCAGGTCAAGGTCAGGGATCAGACCGGGGTCAAATTCTGCTCTACTTGGGGTGAAACGTAAGTGCTTAACTGCGTCATAGGGCCTCCTTGGCTCATTTTCTCCAATCAGACAAGAATGACATAAACCACGGTGTTTACAATGCTTAGGTTGTAATAGCTGCATGAAGCTTTCGTTTGATTACTGAGTAAATAAAACCCTCTCTGCAATTTCACAGAACAATATCTGGAACATCATGTCATCTGCCAACATCACGTCCTGAGGTGAACACGAAGGCTACAATGTAAACTATCGTTATGTAGCACACAGAGACATATTGATAGAAACCAATGTTTATGTTAAAAACAAATGATGAAAAAATTATGATGTCTTCTGAATAACATTTATTTTTAACAAACATTATACCGTTCGGATCAGTGCTCTTACATGATCATAATTTAACTTGAGTGCTATCATTGAGCGTCAGGTAGTTACATTGTTACAACTTAGAGCCATGCACATTAGCGGAGCTGCATGTGGATGTGCGTTTGATAAGCTACAAGTGCGATTGCTGCAATTAACATTTTAGTATTAAGCCCTATCTGGACCGTGTTCGTTTGACTGGGGAGGGAGTAATGCAGTCTTTAATGGAGCAAGTCAGTCATTTCAGTCCCAATTTCACAGACTGCCAATTCTGTGTCTTTTACCTTAAGAGCCTTATGAATTTTGACTCCTGGTAATTAGCCCAGTCCACATCGGAATCCCGGTTATGGGCATATACTCCACTGGCACAGCACAAAAATGAACTGAAATTAATGTCTCGATGTGATCCTTTTTGTGGTTCAACACATGAATGTAAACTGCAAGCTTTATACGGTGGTTTAGTTTGCATTTTTCATTTATCCTACAGCTACAATTGTGGTGGTTCGCATACAAGGCAATGGCAGGCTATTGGCCTAAAACATTATCACGTGTGTGCATTAGTAGCTGTAATGATTTCTTTGAAACAATGACATTTTGTCTGCACCCAAAAAAAACTGCCAAATGCACAGTGGCTACCGTAGTTCCCCTTATCTTCGTCTTCTCTTGTCATTTTATTAAGAATTACTTTATGAAGGATTAAGTTAAAGTAATGAACGTATACTGTGACTCATGTGGGCTTTAGGCAGTGTGCCTGATATCCCACTAGAGGGCAGGCAGGGTACACAAACTACTACTATAAAATCCTACTATAAAATGAGGAAAACTTGTCACTCTGTCCTTCTGTCCACACCCATTTTTCTCCTCAATGAGTTGGCCAATCAATCTGAAACTGCACATGGGCATTGAGCATTGGCATAGGCTGACGAAGCAGATTTTTCCATATTCCCAAATGTAAGCTGTTTATGAGTATTTTTGGCAAGTCTGCTCGGAGTTGTGGCGCGCGCATCCCCAGGTATGGACTAGTAGTAATGAATAGCAATGATTGCCACCATATGATTGATGAGTAATTAGGCAATATTGCGCACCAGGATTGTGGCAGCTGTGAAAATTCATGATGACATTCTAAATGAATGTAGCGCAAACACTGGACCCTGATCAGCATCCAATAATATTCTTAGGATGTGTATGCGAGAGGGGTATCAGTAGTACCCAACCTGTTGATGCCCTTCTGACGAAGGTCCTTGCCAGACAGGGCAAAGTCTCCCAGGTAGGTGTGGGCCAGACACTTGATCAGATCCTCCTCTACACCTCCAGCTGTGGTCACTATCACATCCACCTACACACAGCAAGAAAAGAGACCGCGATAAACCAATGCAATGTCATTGAAGATTGGGTAGTGCTTATGTGTGGTAGCCATCATGATATCTGTTCTTATTGCAGTAGAGAAATATCTATGAACACACTTAAATGTATGACAGCGTATAGGATTGTACCATTTTGTGCTCTGCTAGGTAACGGATGCTCTCCCTGACTCCAGAGCTGATGAGGTTAGAGGTGTAACCCAGGAAGATGGTACAGCCCAAGTTGCAGGAGGGATCTTTCCAGTCGTTTCCTTCCACTGCCTCCACTGGCTCAAGACGCTTCTCTATCTGAGGGTGCGGAGTGGATGGCAAAGAGTCAACCTTATAAATTCAGACTGACGACGATGATGAAAAGTAGGCACTACTGAAAGCCTGCATCGATCAGACATGAACAAAACTGTTATTCATGAAGAATAAAAGTGTTATGCATGAAGAACTGGCAGTCAAGTGGTACAAAACAGCAACCAGTCACAGACCAGAATGAATGTCTGTTTATGTAATCTGTCCAGTCAGTGTAGGGTTGTCACGATACCAGAACTGTGAACTTCGATACAATACCAGTTAAAATACACAATACTCGATACCTCTTTCGATACCACGACAAAAAGAAAAAATCCTTCTCACACAAAATACACTGAACAAAAATATAAACGCAACACTTTTGTTTTTGCTCAAATTTTTCATGAGCTGAAATCAAAGATCTAAGACTTTTTCTATGTACACTAAAGGCCTATTTCTCTCACATTTTGTTCACAAATGTGTTTAAATCTGTGTTAGTGAGCACTTCTCCTTTGCTGAGATAATCCATCAACCTGACAGGTATGGCATATCAAGATGCTGATTAGACAGCATGATTATTGCACAGGTGTGCCTTAGGCTGGTCACGATAATCCATCCACCTGACAGGTATGGCATATCAAGATGCTGATTAGACAGCA
>OMLI01060174.1:1712-14471 GCA_900302605.1 Rondeletia loricata
CGGTCTCTGTATCGATCCTGCTGGACATAATGTTCGTGGTTCTAATCAATGCGATCGCGACTGCTACGATAGCGTTCACTTTGGTCTTCAAGTCGATCGCGACTGCCACCATAACGATCACGATCGATCGCGACTTCCGCCATAGCGATCACGTTGATCGTCGAGGCGATCGCGACTTCCGCCATAACGATCATGTTGGTCATCGAGGTGATGTCGGTTGTCAACATTATTGCCCTTGCCATCATGCCCATCTTGACTATCATAACTGTGCTGGTCATCCTCAAATTTACGTTCGGCTGTTCCGCTATTGTCAGTGTAAATGTTTAGATGAGGAATGTCTTTCTCTTCTAACTGGTTGAGCTGTTCAATGCGTGGCTGAGTCTGGTTGTTTGACTTGTCATCCCAATACTGCTCTTCAGCTTCAGCAGAGGCTCCGTCATGGAACTCCACTGCTCCTGGGGAACTGAACGACAGACAGGGACGAAATACACACTGACCAGTTTGCCAGAGATCATGCTTTAAACAATAACTTCAATATACATTTACAGAGGAGGCAGTGGGAGAAACATACAGTACATACCCTTCAGCATACTTGTCTTTTTTGCCCTTCTTCCGGCAGCAACAGTAGATGAGAATCCCCAGACACAGGACACCTGCTAAGATTCCCCCAATGATACCTGCAGTAGCCCCAAGGTTCATGCTGGCTAGGGTGAAAAGAAAGACAGGGTCATGTTGGCTAGGGTGAAAAGAAAGACAAAGTGCAGAAAAGATGGTGCAGGGAAGATGATGATGGTTTTACATGTTGATACCACTAGGTCTAATAAATAACTACATATACGGTAAGGTAAGATAAGGTAAGGTAAGGAAAGATAAGATAAGATGAGATGAAATGTTAGTGATCCCCGCTGGGAAAGTGGATCCTTGCAACAGCAAATAAGTAATATGATACAGAAAAGAAAAAAACTATATAAATAAGAATATAGCAAAGGGAGAGTATTTAAACATAAAGCAACAGACAATTTCAACACTAGAACGTGTTAGGTGGAAATGTGAAAATGAAATGTATTAAAAAAATTAACTACAGTATTATGAGGGTGTGCAAAATAACAGAGCATAATGACACAAAGAAAAAAGGAATGAAAATATATATATATGAAAATATACCAAAGATATTAAGTATAGAAAGTACATACAATCTGAAATAAATGCAATGCTGTAAAAATATGCAATATATGTATGCATCATATAACAAATTAGTATTAGTATGAGAATATGAAGACAACAAATATGTGAATTTGCAGCATATTTGCGGGATGTGCAAAATGTGCATCGTGTTCACATTACCAGCTCTTCAGAAGGCCACACATATGTACAGAAAGTGTCTAGGCATGTAGAGGTGCATTGTAAAAACGATTCAACTTATGAAATGCATTTAATTTATAGATTTAGATAACATAAGTGTAGAATATGCTAATTTGAATTATGTGCATTACTAGCTGTTCATCGTATCAAATAAAATATATCCAACTATTCTGTCTCCCTTAATAACAGGGTAAATCATGTTAAACACTCACAGGGCATCACAGATAGGGTGAAGTTGCAGCTGGCAGAGCCAATTCGATTTGTTGACATGCAGATGAAGAATCCAGACGTTTCCCTTGAAATATTGAAGAGAGACAGAGCTCCATCCTCTACAACACAATGACAAGAATTAGGCTACAAACTGATGTTAGAAGACAGAGCAATATGATACTTTTGACCATTTTATCAAAGGATAATTAACTTTTTAGAGCATGCACAGATGCTTAGTTCAAACTGAAGCTCACACAGACAACACAGATGAAAGAAAGATATATGGATGGAAGAATATTATTATAATACATACTCTCAGTTGTCCTAGGTGGAAATTGTCTGGGGATGTTTTGGGCACTGAAGCTCTGCCAGGCATAGGTGGGTTTTGGGGAGCCCTCCTCAGACATACAGGTGAGAGTGATGTTGCTCCAGTACTCTGCACTGCCCTGCATCCTGCAGATGGGCTTAGAGGGAGGCACTGGAATAAAATGATTTCCATAAGCATTTACAATCATAAAATTCCCCCCAATGCCCAATTTTTATTACAAGAGCACTGTAACAAAATGCAGTATCTTCATGAAGGCAAAATATAATACATTACATTTATTTTCACAATGACAAAATCTGTTAGAGAGGTTAAATAAACAAAAATGATGGCAGCCGTTAATTCTCACCCAGGACCAAAAGGGAAGTGGTGGCAACTGTTGTTCCCTCATCATCACTGGGGATCATGACGCTGCACTGGAAACTACGGCTGTCCTGCATGGTCACCTTGGTTAAGCGGAGGGTGCTCACTTGGTTGTCAATGTCAACAGACAGAAATGCTCTGCCTTCATAGGGAGGTGCGATGTCAACTTGATTGTTTAAAAAGTAGGTGGCCACAGGTCTCTACAGGAACATACATAAACAACGCATTTCACAAAAATACAGCCCACTAATTATTTAACAGCATCATACAAATATAAGTCAATATCATCAATGCCATGCTATAGTCACCATCATGTTATGTTATGTGCGTAGTGCCAGTGTTATGTGTGCTGAATAAATATATGCAGTATTGATTATTACACACATTCTGATTTTCACTTCCATTTTCAGTTTTGCCTCATCGTTCAAAGTTTGGATACATTATTTTGAGTATTATTTATCATATTTAAACATGCAAAGTAATGCAAACTACAAAATGAATATGATATACAAATGTTTTATACAGAATAAAAGTGAAACATCTCTCTGTCTTGGTTCCAGCTAATATGTGCTGTAATTAGCCATTTAGTTATTTATATTTTATATAGTGTAATATCTGCATACTGTGCACTTTATCTGCATACTGTACACTTTGTTAGAATTGTATATAGTCATCTTGTTGTTATTACCTTATTTTATTCTATTTTATTTTAGTGTTTAGTTTATATTATATTGGATGCTGCTATGGTCGAGGAACCACAACAAAATACATTTCACTCTTTTTTGCTGTAAAAGGTATTGAATGATGTGACAATAAAGGAATCTGAATCTGAATGATTATGTGTAAGTGACAATCTTCAGTAATGCATTATCCACTGGACCAAGGGCATGACCCTACCCACTATATTAAATCCATTATGTGGGTACAAACTTATTCTTATTTTGAAACTGCAAAGTAATGCAGTTCATCAAATATTATTTGTTGAATGAAAGCACAGGATGTCCTCTTTCTCTTGGTAAAAACCATTATACACTCAGTGGATGATTTGTGTAACGCACCCTTCCATTTCAGGGTGTGACTATGCCACAACTTTGCTATGAATCCATTCTTAATAACATTCTGCTCAGAGTTTAGATTGGTAAAAGATTGGAAGGCACACAAAAACTTGGTATCTTACTGATAGAATGTTAATTATTAAGAGTCTCGTCACAATGTGCCTTCCTAGTGAAACATTACAGTAATACAAAAATACATATTGTATCTGGAGTTGTGCATTTTGGACTCTCTTATTGCATGTGTCTTAGAATTAACATTATTTTGTGGTCAGCTTAAGAGTTTAACCTCTAACCATTGGATCATGGTTGTTGTTAGGTAGAGCCTCCCATGTGAGGACGAGTATATTGAACTTTGGGTTGGCAGGGATGAACGAACATGTCAAGGTAATATCATCTCCTCTTGCAACCTCATATTCTCTCTCTGGAATAGAAACTTCCAAGCTCCAGCAGCAGGGCAGTGCTGAAATAAAAAGAAATGCGTATAGAAAGATAATTAATCTTTGTTGATTTAGCAAAATTAATGACCTCCACTTTCATAATGTGTTACTGGGGGAAAGAACAAAAATGACATAATTTTATCTGACCATCTCAAACTTTACTATAATCGTACTACCAAATATGACACACAACGTGACCCTTTACAAGTAAATCCAATAGGTACAGGTCTACTTTGGGCAAAAGGCAATCCTGCTTCCGGGTAAGTGGCAAACGTTGTAGGATTAATGATTAACAAGAATGATAATAAAGTAAAGGTGTGGTCGCAGTTTTCAGAAATGAGAAATACAAGCATAAGCCTACCTGTGAGTATCAAAAGTAGTTGTCCCAAACCAAGCCGCCTTTCTTTTGTCATTACTGACTGAAGATAAAAAGGACCAACCATTAAAAAGGACTATCTTAAATTGATGCTTCCAGTCCCAGAGCAAGAGCCCGCCTAACCTTCACGGTGAACTTGCAGGTATGGTGACGTTTGCTCTTCCAGGTTGTAACTTAACAGCAATGGGTCACATGCCACCAGAGAGCCAATCATTGATCCCATATCCCCTTGATTAAGCCTGCCTGTTGGAGCTGAATGTGGTAAGGTGGGACATAACAAAAAGAACATAAAATATACTTTATAATCCAAATAATATATATACAGTATAGATAGACAGACAGACAGACAGACAGACAGACAGACAGATAGATAGATAGATAGAGCTTTCATGATCCCTTGATATAGCCAATGATAATACAAAAACATAGATAAAGATACAGTGTCTTCGTTTTGCTAAAACTATTGGCTTCATATTCACCAATATGATTGGGTTTTAGTTAAAAGAAACAAAATTATCCCACACATTTCCCATCAAAATTAGTGACAAAGTTTGATTGGCTGTTTTGTTTGACTGATTTTGACCTATCCATTAAGTTATGCTGTGCTATTTATTATGTCCCAGTCTGTTGTCATGGTCAATCCTACCTGCAGGCTGCAGTGTTGGACTAACAATGAAGCTGTACAAGGTCAATACAATGAGGGAACAGCTTTTCATTTGGTCTGTTAATCTATCCCATATAAAAAGATAATAAATGTGATTGAACCAGATAATGACCCTTGATCCTCCTGTTGCTTGAAACGGCTATGAGCTCTCTTTCAGAGCTGTTGTGGTGGGTTGTAAAGCGGAAGGTCATGAATTGAAACCTGACCTCCAGCAGATGGTTTGGTGATAAAAGACTAATAATGTTCTTGATTGTCATCTCAGTGGTGGGACCTGTCTTGAAGTATTCAGTCTGTTATAGGCTTTAACTACTGGTTATCCAAATGTTTAATTTTGGCTATAACTCTATGTAATCAACAGATTAAGTTAAATAATAATGTTGTAAGTAACCACCAACAAATGTAACATTTGTTGTGAGAGAAGGCCAAGAGTATGTATCTCTACATGGGGAGGGGACACACACTCAATAAACTAAAGAGATCAATCCAAAAGTGTTTTTCATAATCGGTTGGCTAAGAGACAGAATGACAGAATAATGCATTTCATCACAACAACACTAGTATGAATACCATAATATTGTTCTTATTTTGTCTTTTCCAGATCTAATACCGGTAAAAACTTGAGGTAAATGTTGTCTTGTGGTAAATCTCAAATGATATGAAAACTTACAGCTTCACCAAATCAAGTTCCTCGCACATCAGTGTGTGCTAAATTCCCCTTCTATAACCACCTACCTACAGCAGGTCCTGAATGATATATTTGTGCACAGATGTTTTTATGATTACTGTTAGTGACCTTTTACAGACATGGGTGTCAATACTATAACCAACCAAAGAGCAACCACTTATGGTTAACTTATAAGTTATCCACATTTTCACAAGACACAAGAGAAAAAAAGATTGAACATGGTGTTTGGAATTACATTTGGGTGTATAGTGGAGAATTTGTCAAATAACAATACATCTCCATGGTCAATTAACCTTCAATGTACAATTAGTCACATACACAAATCTTAAGAAATTAGACTGATAACAAAGATGTTGACATACAAGCCCTCACAGATGCAGACACAGTCGGCTGCACATGCATACAAACAGAACACAGACGCACGTAAACACACACACTCACACACGCGCGCGCACACACACACACACACACACACACACACACTCACACACACACGTATGCTTTAAAAAAAATTACATTTTAGGCCTGTTAATTAAACTGACCTCAGGGTGAATGAATTAGGCTAGGCAAAGTAATATATTCTAATGGGTTATCTTGGTACACACTCAGTGCAGATCAATGGCAAGATGCAGGAAGTGGCTGGGATATGGGGAAATGTCTCCCCACTTATGTACCTACATATTAGAGAAGTAAAATGTTCTCCCTCTGGGCAAGGCAAGGTCACCGGTGTCTCTAGCTATTTTAAACCTTGAATAACATAAAACAGATTTTTTCAGTCATTGTGGCCTTACAAAGCTACTCATAACTTTCACGAGTAGGGCCTATTACAGCTGATCCACAGGGAGCTGGTCTGCATCACAATGTTTTAAGAAGCATATGTTTGCCATAAAACATTATATCAAGATGCCCTTTAGAGAAAAAAAGGGGAATTTCCTAAGCTGGTCAAAAATGGAAAAAAAGTACTGTTTTGATAGCTAGCAATGCACCCAGTTTTCTCAATGGTTACTTGCAATAAAATATGACTATTCCTTCATATTTTGCATTTGGTTTGCAATAGTGACAGCCAAGTATGCTTGTGTCAATACAGTACTGACAGTCTGACAAAAACACAAAATCTATGTTTTCTGGATGTACCAACAATCTAAAGATGCACTATATGCACCCAGTACCTATTTTCCTCCAACCTTGCCATGTATACGAGTGCAATTTGCTACAATACTATGGCATTATGTCTAATGCTTAGTTCTTATATTTTGAAGACTCTTTAGAAGAAAAAAAGGCTGGCCAAAATGGGGTTCATGGGCTAAATTATTAGTTGATGTGGCAGGGAAATTATTTGTTATTTGGTCTATTTTTATGCATCTTAACCATATTTTATTAGTGACTCTGCGATATAACTTGCTTATTACAAGGCATATTAACAATATATGTCTAGTTGTGATATTTCAAAATAATCAATGCATAATCACATATTTTTTGCTGTGTAGCCCAAAATAATGGGAGGAGGGAAACCACTTAGAATTAAATCTGTGGAACACTTATCACTGGCTTATGCACACTTTGGCCTGTATGTCACCATCCATGTTATCCTTTCTTCTTTGGCACTTCATGTCAAAAGACCCCTGCTCTTGTTGATTGCAGAGTCTAGGTCAGTCATGGATGTTGATGATGATGATGCTACAAGACAAGACTGCCTGAGTCGGGCAATCCAATATAGGCCACATATCAGGGGTCCCTCATCAAATTTAAGAATATAGCACATTGTTCTTGGGACCCCAGATAATAGCCCACTGATAGGCCAAATCTTGTCCTGTAGGACCCGCCATAGACAAGCCTGCATTCTATTCTGGGTCCAAATTCATAGTTTAAGAAATGCTAGATGATTATTTAAGTATGTAAATAAGATAAAGCGCATAACATTCATTAAGTACCCCCATTTCAAACTCACTAATTCGCCCAGGCCTGTGTGTGTGAGAGGGTGTGTGTGTGTGTGTGTGTGTGTGTGTGTGTGTGTGTGTGTGTGTGTGTGTGTGTGTGTGTGTGTGTGTGTGTGTGTAGCAAACTCGGGGCTGGGATTTCGGGTTAAATATTCAAAATGGCGGACGGAGGAGCAGCGAGTCAAGATGAGAGTTCAGGACCAGGTAATCATTACAGCATTTTACATATTCATACTCATATTCAAACTCTCTTACTCACTATCCAAAATGCACAAAATAAAGGTGAAACGAAGATTAACTGACAAAATAGGTTGCTATTCGGCGTTGTTTTAGTTTATTTATAGCCAGGTGTAATTTGACAGAGAGGAGGAAACGGGCTATTGCAGTGCGACAGAAAATTACAGGGAAAACATGCCTCCCTTTGTGTGATTAGACGGCTGTACGCCGCTACATATTCATACCACTGTCGACAAATACAATTTAGCATATTTTATTAGTAATCGCCGACGCGACTCTGGTTGATATATGACATATTTAGACATTTCACTATCGCAGTTTGATTGAAATGAGGTTGCTAGCAAGCTAACGTTAGCTCGCCTGCTAACGCTGGGCAGGTCGGCTTTGTGTGTTGATGCACACAGTGGCTCGAACCTTTTGAAAGGGGTTTGTTTGCATATTCATTTTTGGTGAGCGGGGCAGTGTCTGCGCTTGTTTCTTTGCAATCACATATTGGGGAGAATAAATTGAAAAGTAACATACCTGACATTAGCTGACTAGAGTTTCATCAATGTGCTTTAGCTCGACGTGATTTTAAAGCTGCAGCCTACATTTTCCTTCAGCCTTTTGTGCTCGATGCTGGCGTACAGCCTGTTGTGTTATTCATGTCGGCCTGCCCGAACCAGAATGCGGAGTTCAGCATATTCCATCAACTGACTGTTAGCTGGAATTCGACTCGCGCTGCACAATGAATATAGATGTCAACGGAAAACTTTGGTGATGACTTTAGAACGTTCGTTATATTTCGCCTCATGGTATTCGATTTTTAAACCGTTTTCTTTGGAGCGGCTAACTAGCTACCTTGTCGAACTTAGTCCAGTCTTGCTAACGTTAAATAGCTAGCTTTTACGTTAGCATTAACTAAAAGACGAGTTTTACTGTAGCGGTCAGCTATGTAATGTAACGTTACGTTCACGATGATTTCTCATAGTCTTTTCTTCGAACCGCCAGTTTGTATTCAGTTAAGTTTACGTTTTGGTTTAAGTTGAGCTTTCTTGACTTTCTCCATCAAGTGAAGTTTTAAGTGCGAGTCTGGCATTGGTTTCGTGCTGCTTTGGTGGGCGTTTATTTACTCAGGCCAAATATTAATTCCTCTAATTAGAATACTTAATTATAGTAACGTCTCATTTCCACTTAATGAATAATTGTGAATGCTCTGTCAATACCTGTTATGGCATTCTTTGTTATGGGCTGTTGAAGTAGGCTGAGTTGAATACAGTTGGACAATTCAACCGTTATACCTGTGCATTCTCCCCCAGGCCTAGGGAGGGGTATGAGGCCCACTTCCGGAAGGCCACAATAACAGGCAGGGCATTCTGTCGGTTTCATGGTCGGGCAAGACACAGCATGATGGCACGTTTTTCCCCCATGCAGTGGTTTTACATAATTGCTTTAAAGGAATCAACCCTAGATCAATGTAAGCTTGATTTTCTGTTTGCTGCTACTGTTGTAGTAACACCATGAAGACTGTTTTAGAAGTAAAAAAAAAAATCATCTGTGATACATGAGAGAAAGCTTTGCCTTTTGACTCCCAGACAGAAGCCTAAAAGAAGAGTGCAAGTGGAGAAAATATCTTTACAGCCAGTCAGAATCCGTGTGTGATTTATTGTCCCTTGTTGCATTCATTTCAATTAGAGGGTTACACAATTTATTTTGAAGTTTGATGTTCTTGAATGAGACAGATACTGTATACAAAGACATACCTGTCTTCGCAATTTGAAGCAATATAACCTATTGAATGTAACAGCAGTTTCTTCACTGCTAGACTTGTTTTGAAAGATACTAATTTCATACATCAGAGTATGAATAGCCTGATACATGTTTTTGTTTCCCAGTATTAACAGACTTTTGTGAAATTATATCCACTGTGTGAAAATGGCCTCCTACTCAAAATAGGCTACTTAAAGACCAGATGAGAAATAATTCTGTCATCTTCACACTTAGGCTACTTTTCTCATTTAATATGTTTTACAGTTCCACACTCATTCCATCCTTGGAGTTCCACCATGAATATTCATTGATGTAAACACAGTTGTCATGAATAATGCATCATTTCCCAGTAATAGATTCAGGACATGGCATCTCAAAAGTATTGAGTAGGCCTACATGAAGGCTCCAGTCAGACAAGCTGTTTCAGAGTGGAGGAAGAGAATCATAACTAATGGGGCAGTGTGATGCACAAAAAAGATAACCACTTGTTTCCGGTGGAATGTAGTAAAGTGAGCCATTCAGGACAAAGACAGTGCAGAAGATATATTTGTCAAACACCATAGACACATGGAACAAGAGTTTCTTTCATTCAGGTTAAATCTACTGGAAGATGCACAATTTTGGAAAACCTTTTTCTATGGGTACAAGTGAGGGTACAAAATGATGTACCATGTAGATACAGGAAATAATGAATCTACAAAAATGGGGGTCCTTTGAGAAAGTAGTCAATAACTGAGTAGCCTGTTATTGTTGGATGATGATTCATGAGGCAACACTTGCCACTTTGTCCCTGAAACTTCACTCTACATATATATGCCTGCTGTTGTAACGAGCATCAGTGAATGTTTGCCAGAATTTCATGTAAGGATTTAAAGCTGTAAATATAGTGGAACACTTCAAACCTAAAGCAGCCTTTTTGTACTAAATGTCCAGTCTGATCAGAAAAGGTCTTCTGCCATCGCAAAAATTTGCCCACTTTATAATGAGGCAAAGGTGGGTGAATCTATGGCACCTCACCAGTAACCAGTAAGGATCCCCAACACAACCTGAAAACAAAGTGCAATATTTTGCTATCACAGGACAGTGAAAAACATACCACATGGATAACCAACGATTGATGCCAGTGCCAACTTGCTTGGTGGTGAGCTTGTTATTTGTGAATTTGGGCTATATGCACCAACAAACTGAAGCAGTGAGTCATACAGCAGACCTCTGGAAGGGGTGATTTGAAAGGGGATTGGATATTTCCCCCCTTTTGACAAATATAAATTTTAGGGGTGTGTGTAAAGGAAAACAATTTACCTGCTCACCATCTCCCATGCTAAATGTGTTTAGTTAAAATTTCCCACTGAACCTATATACTGTTGGCTACTCAAGAAATCTTGAATGCCACGGTAGCTTACACTGTTGTTAGTCCCATTACTATTCGTCAAATTATCCTACATCCTTTATTTTGTTTGTTTGTGGGCTCAGTTCTCATTGGCTATTTCCACTCTCAGTTGTCAGATTGTGCTGATGACCATTTTATACTGCCTGAGCCTGTTCAGATTTGATACATTGACTAGTCTAAATATAAAATCTGTTTAAAATTATTTGGACATTCCTGATGATTCTGCGTTTAGATCAGGAGACTTGAGATTGGTTGGTTAACTCCCTCACACTGAAAGATTATCTGTCGCCACCATATATCCCAAATCTGCTTAGTGCTCAGACTGATCCAGATTTGGAAAAGTTGTCTAGATGACCAAATCGGGCTAAAATCTGAGGGAAAAACCTGTGCCCCATGTTTAAGACTGAGGATATGGGCAGTTGAGTGGAATGTGGATGTGCTAATTAATTTTTGCTCTGTCTCTCATGTTGAATCTCAGCTCACATTAACAGCTCTGCAGTATTCAGCCAGCCTTTCCATATTACAGTGCTAATGAGCTACCTATTTAAAATTCTCTACACAAGATATTTGTATAATGCATTGTTCCACAATAGGGTTTTGCAAACCATTCAACCAAGTAACTGTACATGTGTTGAAGTGCACTGCTGATACTGCTTTTGCATTGTCTTCTCCTGTGTTTTCTCATTTGGTTGAAGAACAGACCTTGCATGCTGTGATTTTGAAGAGGTTAAAAAGTGTTCTTGATTCCTCAACCATGTTTCATTGGGGATGACCTCTTCCAGATTTGTGTCAGACTAATGTGGTATCTTGGTCAACAGTAGGCTGTAGTTCAGTCCTTTAGTTACACTGATGAACCAAATACTGTGCTGGTTAGAGGAACAGGGTATCGGAGAGGAGAACGCTATTGAGTAGCCTACAGTGTCCATTTAATGTGAGTCCGTGGTTGATTATCATAAAACACAGTACTGTTAACAAATCTCTGCAACCATGGTTATAGGGGACTTGCCCAGCATTTCTGCACACTGCTCCTTACTGTCTGTCTCCCCTGGTCTGATAAGGCTCTGTTTGGTTTTCTGTATGCCCTGTGTCAACCCCACGTGCCCTCTTGGCCTTGTTTGTTTTGGTCAACTAGTCTATAAATGCCTTTCGTCAGGCATGGGGTAAGTGAAGGAGTTGATTAGACTTTTAGCCAAGTGCAGTTTTTTTGTTTTGTTTTGAAACAAGTAATTTATACTTCTGCGTCGAAACAATGGCGTAGCTATGCCATAGGTCCATACGGTGCCGGCGTAGCCCGCAGAGGCTGCCGGCGTAGCTTACGTGCACCTCTTCAAAGATTTAACTGCGCATAGATACAGACGGACATCCGGGTCTTTCGCCTAAATTTGAAACAGCGCCCCCACAAAAGGGTAAAGGCAGAATGGTGTAGTGCAGTTCTCAACGCAATCCCTATGATAATCCTTGTAAAATGCCCTGTTTTCACTGGTTTATGACTGTAGTGATTTTTATTGTGTTCTAGTAACGTTTTCCATATGTGTGGTTTGTCGTTTTTAACGTGAAATATCTGTCATCTCAATAGACAACCCACAATATACAATAGAATCACTCCATCTGTGTCTCAAAAGTGTTAGCATCAGTGAGATTAGAAGTTAAACTGTCGCATGACATATCGTCACGTGTCAACCATACAACCGCATACAACCAAGGAGGTTTCATACAACAGCGAACAAACGATAGAAATATAGTAGCCTAATTATATTATAGTATAGTTAAATACATAGATAGGCCTAAAGGGTGCTGTGTCGCGTTTTGTTCGGTTTGTTAAACTGGGAGAGGAACCCACGGAAACATCCCGTTGGTAGAAACGGACAAAAGATGACGGCGACGGCCAAGATGGTTTTAACAAAAAGAGGGCAGAGAGCCCCTTTACCTTGCGTACGCTCGGGGCGCGGCGAGCACGGAGCCGGTGACA
>OMLI01060189.1:0-12431 GCA_900302605.1 Rondeletia loricata
ACCACCTTTTCATTCCCTGGGACTGTGCGTTAGTGGCTGAGTCGGAGGATATCCTCCTTCAGTAAAGGGTGTTTGTAAATTATTTTGTTATTACTTTTTGTTTATCGTGAGTGTTGAACTGGATACGAATTTTGAAGTTTGAACCTGAATTTCATGTTGATAAGGACATTTCAGGTAAAAAGGGTGCACCCGAGATAGAACTGGGATATTGCGAATCTGCTTCCGGATCATTTCTGTTGTTGTTATAATACCAACATATTTGTATTGTCAAATCAATCTTTCTATATTTTTTTTCTCTACTAAAGCCGGCATAATTTTACATTCAAAACCTGCCTCTGAGTCTTATTTAAACATTCCACTCCAGTAGTCGAACCTATACCTACTAGCCCATCTCATATGTCATATTGTGGCATTAATATTGTCAATCCTGTATAAGTGTTACACATGCATATACACACCAAGCACAGAGAGACACGCACCACCCAGAGTGGATTAATAGCCTTATCCCCCAGGACATGTTACCACTAGAATTCAAATAAGTCACTTTTTGTACCGAGGCTAATTCCTTTCCATGTCTTTTTCAGCAAATATATCAGGAGGAAAAACGGAATCTGCACATTATCGGGGGGGAAAACGAATTTCCAAAGCACATTTTTACTTTTCACTTTACATACAAAATTCTTCTTTTTGCCATCATAAGCCTCTGTTTGGGCAATCTCCTTTTTCCTGATAGTGCACTGATTCCCTTTCCGATATAGGCTATTGCTTCTTATGCACCTGTAGTTGACCATTATATGGACTTGGTGTTCAAAGAGCGAAGATGTACACCATTTTTAGATGCAAAGCACCTCATGAATCCAGAAAAACTCACTCACATATTCATTCATTCACTCAGTCAGGTTAGCCTATCTGCCCCTAGTGGCCGTTAGGAGGCATGAGGAGGCAAGGCACACAGGATGCTGAGAATCACAGTTTGGGAATTTTTGATTCGGTTGATAAAGCACACGCAGGATAACACTTTCCTTTTCTCAACTGAACAAGAGAGAGTAAGGTAGGATAACTTGATACATCTCCATGATTTACAGTTTATTGAAATGTGCAGACCTTAAAAAAAATATTTGTGGCAATGAGCCAACAGCTACAGAAGCAGCTTGCGTCTCATCTATGACACTGTGTCAAGAGATAAACATTATCAAAACAGATCACCTGTGTTGTCCATTGCTAGAGCCATTCCTAAAGCTATAATCACAGAGATACGGTATATTGTGGCTTCTGATGACAGTTACCTCTTATAAAACAAGGTGTTTTGCAAAAGCAGTGTGGCATGGGGTTTTTCCTCTTCTTTTGACCCCTGGCTAAAATATTTCCTGCGTTGATAATTAACCTTACACAGACCCATTGATATCTTTTCAGTCACTTATTCACATTCAAAATCAAGGAAAAGAAGGAGGCCATACAAGTGCAATTCTCCACAGCTGAGTCATATGACCACAAGTTATAGAGCCTGGCTTCACCTAGATCAGAGCACCAGCACGCCAGCCATAGCACAGCTTAATGCCCGTCATCTGCAGAAGAAATCAGTAACTATGCCACCATAACATATCGATGAAGCACTGTCCCCACCAGGATTCAATAACAGTGCAGCAGACTGGGGCTGTGGCAAAGAGATGACACGAATGTCCGCTGTCTTAGTCGGATAACAAGCTGGATTTCATCAAATGGGTTCAGCCTAACTGGCATCATGTTGGCTGGCTAGAAGCTGTATTATGCAGCAAGTACACACAATGCTATTGAAATTTCTATTGTATTTTTAAACCATTTGTTTGGTTTTGGTGAACATTATTTGTGTGTTCCATAGTCCGGTTATTATGTCAGAAACTTCCCAAATTCAACATCTTCTGGGCGGATTACACTAGCTACAGTATTTCTGCGCAACGTCTCTCTTTTAATAAAGAAGAAGCAATCTATTGTTTGACAGATGGTCAAAACATGAAGTCCTCCATGATGGAACCACTGCTTTCTCAACATCTTCACCAGACCCGCTGTAAACGGCCCATCTTCCTCTTTGCTCTAAATCAATAAAACACTGGAGCCAGCAAAGCGTACAGCACATCCTCTGGGGTGACGCTCCACAATGGGAACTTTCTGCTACAAAGGACAATTACCCAACAGGAACGAGACGGATGCCATGCTTTCTTAAATTTCTCTGAACCAAAGAATTTACAGTAGGTTGTAAGTAATATGCCTTCAAAAAGATTCATAGGATAGTGACGAGTGATGGCAGTAGAGGCAGTGATTTGTCAGAATGTGTTGAGAGAGAGAGAGAGAGTGTGTGTGTGTGTTATATATGAAAGAGGGGTAGCAAAGAGCATGTTTGTATGCGTGAATCCATGGATGCGATCCTCACTTGAGTGGCTCGCTGAAGCGGATGGAGGCGGCGCAGTGGAAGACGATGTTGATGCAGGCGGTGAGCTTCTCCACATCCTCTGGGCTGATGGCCAGGCCGGGCTGCATCAGCTCACTGCTGATGGGGATGATCTTCTGGTGGAAGTCAGGGTTGTCCTCCCGCAGTCGGTCAAACAGCTGCCGGACACATGACAAAACACACACACGCAAAAAGAGAGAGAGATGGAAAGATAAGCTCACATGCTAGCTCAGTCATCAGCAGCATTCAAGTCTGCATAAAGCAGCACAATGAACACAGTGTCCTACTTTAATGCCACTTATAAAGATGTCCATATTGCACATGACTGACTAGTTGTAGGGCAGCTTGTCTACACAAGTGACTGAAGCTTGGACAGCAGACAGCATTGCACTAAAACAGCATCACAAACACAAGTGACTGAAGCTTTGACAGCAAACAAACAGCATTGCAAAAGAAGCTTCAGCAATGCAAATAGTCTAAAGTCACAAAGGCAGCAAATCTGTAATCCCCTAAGGCGCGCGCGCACGCACTCTGTGTGTGTGTGTGTATCAGCTGTCCTAGTAGCTCTTGCAGAAGGGGACAGATGTTGAATTAAACAGCTTCAAACAGCTGTTTATATTCATGTTCTCTATATCTCTCCATCTTCCTCTTTGCATTTCCATCCTTCTCTTTTCCAACTTGCTGATGTACATAATGCCATAACCCAAAACCACCTCCAATGGAAAGGGGAAAATAAAAGCGTGCATCACAACAGCTCT
Organism: Rondeletia loricata; assembly: GCA_900302605.1. Classification (NCBI taxonomy): domain Eukaryota; kingdom Metazoa; phylum Chordata; class Actinopteri; order Beryciformes; family Rondeletiidae; genus Rondeletia; species Rondeletia loricata. The sequence continues at coordinate 3,184 of OMLI01060189.1, forward strand.
GTGGCTCTCCTCTACAGTACTGACATAATGTCTGTAAATATTGTAGTATTGCAATAATTACGTAATGCAAAAATCTTAGAGTGCTGGAAACCTGGATTCAAACGTCTCCCTTCCTCTGCTCTAAGCTCACAGCTGGCAGTACTATGTCTGTAGATATGTGTATGAGGTAACACACACACAGACACATACGGAGAGAAGAGTTTCAGTGTGGAGCTTCTTTCACAAAAATGTCTCCATAAATGTATAATCTGTATGCATTTAAACTACACAACCTTTTTCTTCTTTACTGCATGACTATTCACAGAGCTGTTGATGGCATGTAATCTCAGTCAAACGTCCTCTCGAGGGTGTGTAAATAGGCAGCAAAAACACCACCCATTACCCACAAAACCTTAGTTTGACCAGGAAGTCCTTAGAAAGAGTTTACTGTAAAAACAAAACTTAAAAACTAATCTCTCACAGTCCTGATGCCATCGGTCCCTGCCACACAGCTATCAGGGAGGTTACAAACCTCGGTAAAACAGAATGCAATGTGAGAGATTATACAGATACACTGTCAATCAAAAAAGGAAGAGTGGCATTTAACTTTCAATCTGGAATGGCTTTGCAAAGGCCTTTTGTGGATCAACCAGGTCGAAGCGTCTCATCAATCTTGAATCTCCCAGAATAGCGAAAGGCTATTCCTTTTGACAGACGCTGCCCTTTCATGTAGAAATACAGTCACTGCCACACATCACTTTGGTAGTCCGACTGTCACATCCTTGAGGCTTGCAGCTGTTGTGGAGACAGAAGCCACATTAGCAATTCACAACTAGATATAGCTTTCAGAAAACCACCTCAGGGCTGCATTGAGAAGACTTGGGTTGACTGAGGAGGAAATCTAAACGCAATCTGTTGCATCATTCAAGCTTTGGGGAAAGACCAAAGTGGTAGGAAAAATGACTGTGGTTGTCACAGGGGTGGTATGACATGTTTAAAGTCTGACCGTAGTGGGATGGGAAGCAAATGAAACTGACTTTCTTTTTAAAGTCAGGGGCTTTACTGATCGAGGCTATACTGTCAAGGCTATACTGGAGGGGGAGGAAGAGAATGAGAGAGAGCGCGAGAGGGATCAGTTTCTTTCCTGGATGCTCACTTCACTCTTATCAGCACTGCTAGGTCATGGCAAAACTGTTCCTGCTGACACACAGAAATACGCTCATTCACAATGTATTCACAAGGCTTTTTGGATGGTCGGTGGTGGTGTGCCAGCCTACCACTGCTCTCATTTACCACTGCAACCCACGGGCATAAGTGAGCAAACTGCCTTGTACAGGAAGACAATACCCCACCAGTTTGCATTTCCTCACCCCTTGGTAAAAGAAAAAAAATTACACCACAGCCATTCCTGGAGTGGCCTAATATAGCAGCCACAATAGAGCTGTAGTGGTACATCTTGTGGTCAGTCAAATGCAGCCATACTTCACCCACAGCCACAGAGCCAAGATGTCTAACCCTGAACACGGGTTCCATTCAAGCTAAGCAACAATATAGGCCATCTATAAAATATTAGTTCTGCTGAATGACTCTTCCTTTGCCCCAGTGGTGGAGCTGGCTTGTACATGTGGTTGCCAGTTATCGTTTCTCTGTGCGAGAGACACCACCATTTTAAGGACCTGAGGGCAATAAATCGTCATCCAGAGAGCTTGAAGCAGCCGCTCTGTGGACTTTCACCAACACTAATGGCACTTTCCTTTCAGCCCAGCAACCCGAGATGCCATTTAAACAGCCTCTCTTCTCACTAACTGCCCTTTAACTGGGCTCCGTTCATTCACAGCCCCCTTCACAGAGAGCTGTCCCCCGGAGAAAAAGGGATGACACAGACGGAGAGAGCGAGAAAAGCTAAGTTAAGAAGAAGAGGAAAAAATACAGTGAGAAACAGTGATGGCAAAGCAACAAGAATTAGTTTGTTGTGTTTTCTCTGCCTTTGCCATTGTCCCGGAGGGTAGTGGTACCAAGTCCACTATGCCTCATCTTTTGGAGGTGGTCCTCATATATGGTGGGTCCAAACAGGACACGATGTGAAGCGGAGCTGAGTGAACACCACAGTGTCTCCACACTTTCAGAGGTGTGACATAACTTTAGGTGGTAGCTTCTGGGACACTGCTTTAAAGCTGGGGTAAGCAACTTTGGAGAAATTAGCAAGAATTTGAAAGTATACAACTACTAGAAAGTTGCCTACCCCAGCTTTAAGTGCTTGGGTTTGAAAAACAGAAACACATTCCACAAATTGTGGTAACATCTGTTTAAGTCTGACAGGTAGCTGGGTCTGCGCCACCGTTGGACCTCTCCCTGCCGAGTCAGCCGGACACAGCCAATCAGGGACAAACAGGCCGGAAAACTTACAGTAGCTAGGTAAGGTCTGGCAAAGTATGTCAGACAGAAGCAATTAACGGCTGCATCCTCAGCGTTGACCTCCATTTCCTGACATGCACAGTCTAAATTAGTTGAATAATAGGAAGTGGGTAGGATTACTGCCAAAAAAAGGACAAAAAAAATCAGTTTTTACTAAGGATATTATAATGACTAAAACTCCTCCAGCACTGTTGACTATGAGCATTAGCACTAAAGGCCTTAAATGGCAGAAGGTGGCAGGAGCCATCATTACATCTCAGATACCAGTCTGAGGTTTCCTTTTCCATCTGCTGAACTGACAAGAGCTCCAGGGAGGGGGGTGGGAGTGGGGGGCATGTTTAGGCTGAGGATGAGATGCTAACCCTGGGAAGAAGACAGAGATATGAAGAGTCCCACGGGACGTGCTGGAGAAGGACAGACACGACTAACCCCTGGGGCTGTCAGTACGTTTGCCAAGGAGAAAAAGGATTTATCTCCACCCTCTCTTCAATCGCTCCCTGTCCTCGACTCCCTTGCAGCCTCCCGGTGGTTTAAAACCAGAGTTAATCAGCCTGTGTCACTACACATTTAAAAAAATGCTCCCGGGCACAAATCCCAAAACATTTAGGGACTGAGCTGGCAACTCTGCCTGCTGAATTTTATGAGATGGACTACTAAACTTGTAAACTGAATTATAATTGTCTTTGATGATGAATTGTCTTGCATGTCTGATGGGACGCATCTGGATGCCAAGCAAGCTCTGGCAAGAAGATGTAGGATGCTTATTCTTATTTAATTTTTTTAATGTGCAAAATGATTTGGACTGTTGGATCCGTTTTATATATCTTTGTATAGTTTTTATTGCAGGGTAAACTATGACTACAGATAAATTAGACTTACATTCCAGGAATGATCCCCTTACGTTCCCCTTACGATGCCAGCTCTCTTCAAAATTATCCAACCCTGAATCCCACAGCTTGTTAAGAGCTTAGGGGAGTCTTTAAGGATGCAGGGCACAGCTCATCAAAGCAAACTAATGAAAATGGAGGGTTTTCTCATGCCAGGCTCTGGGCTATCATTGTACACAACTCAATTGAGAAGATCAATATCAACAGAGTAATAAGGTTTACGGTCACAGCAAATGTAGAATTTCTGTACTCTGCATTTGGTATGCCGATGGCATTGCATTCTGGCCTTTTAGAGACTTTTATTACCCTCCAAGAACAAACCAACAGAAATAAGACTATGGACCATGTATTCACATAAAAAACTACAAGGAATTGGCAAAGAGAAGTAAAATCTGAGTTTTGCTTCTTTGAGCTTGATGCTGAGACTAACAGCTAGTTGTGTTGACCATTTGGGGCCCTGAAGATGATAGGCGTGCCTTGGTGAGGTGTTCAGGCTCTTCTGCAGACTGGAACTCAGGGCCCCTGCTCAGGCTGAGCTGTGCTATGCAAGGGCGAGCACAATATAAGAGCATAGGTCAGAGTGCTGCCGCCATCAAACCCAGAGATTACACAGAAGGCTGAGCTGAAAGCTCCTCCCCTCATGCTGCAGCAACCGTAGACACATGGTATCGTGATAGAGCATAGCAAATCAATCATGTGCCATCCATCTGCCAGCGTGCGTGCAACACACACAGAATGTGCAATGTCTTGACAGGGAAAGAATCCTTATTCACTTATGTCTGAAAAGCAACACCCTGGGAGCAGGCTGATGCTGCTCTGCATGGTACATAATGTGTGTGTGTTTCTCTATCAGATTGGTTTCAGAGTTTATCTGAGGGCAGAGATACTGCAGGGCTGCTGTAATCTTGATGAACATGATCCACTCTGAGCAGCTTCTCATCTGTCCTGCCACCAGGCCCTGGAGCCTCTCCCAACCTTCGGACCCTGTGCGGAAATGAAGCAGGGCCTCATTCATCCTGACCAGATCAATAACACCTACATACAAACAAACACACATCCATACATCTAAGGGACAAATAATAATAATGATACAGGGACAAGTCAATTTGGAACCCCATGGTAAAGCCCCAAGGGTCCAAGCTTCCATATTTCATGAAGATACATTTGTTGACTTCCTTTGCCTTTCCTCCAGCTGTTTATGTAGTATTCACCATCTATCAAACTAAACCCAATACCGGAATTCCAGATAAATTAAACTAAGGGTCCTTCAATGTTGCCCCCTCCCTTCAAGTTTAGTCATGCAGGTTATCAAAGTTTGAGAAATTACCATTAGGTGTTCCCCAAGACATAGTTGATCCAGTAGTTTTTCCTTCTATGAAAGTGATTCACAAGGCGACACAGTGAGTCCTCACAAACATGGACAGTAAACATTTTTTTGCCGATGCAGATTTTATTAGATTCAGATTTAGTACAGATTATGTACAGTCCCATGGCACATTCATGGCAATGACATATAGTTCTTTCTGAATATGTTGGAGAGGGTTGTGGGAGTTACGTGAAAATTCACAGCTACGGTGTGAAGGTTCACAGTGAACGCTACATTTTCACAATAGAATTTTTACCTTCTTAAATTAAGTAGATACTGCTCAATAAAGAACAGTCATGATTTGTACAAAATGTACACCATGATGAAGTTTGATAGTGCACAGGTATAGAAGAGTGAAGTGTCTCACGCCTGACTGATGGACCTGAATAAACCTCTTGATGACCATGGCGCTGTGGTAAAAACCATCACGCCAGATCTGCAGAGGGGCTTCTCCCACAGATGGCTGTGGGACCATCTGGATGTGGAGAGACAAAGGTGGTTGGCAAACTCTCCATACTCTGGGCTGGGCTACAATAGTCCCCTGAAGAACAGGCTCTTCACTACACATGTGTCAGCCCTGCCTTAATGACTCAACCAGCGATATTTAATGTGCTAATTTGTTTCGCAAACTGGAGTTAATTTGCAGCCTAATTATACGCAAAAGCATTGGTTCCCTCTTGCCCCTCTCTCTGGGGAGACTTGTAGGTCTATTGGTTGCCTCTCAGACTGCTTGCCTCTTGTACTGCATGCCAACCAGACGCAAATGAGGAGCAGCAAATGCCTAGCACTGTGTCAGGCTGGCAGCCACAACCTCTCCCCCCTCAGAGTCCCCGTCTCTGGGTGGGACTCAGGCGTAACAAATGCCCCAAGTCAGCCCGCTCCCTCTCATCTGTAAAAGTTGCTGTTTAAACAGACCTTGGCATGCCTTAGACATGCTGACATGCACAGTGCCACACACTAACTGCAGGATTTCGCTTTTGGGCCTGAATCAGGAGCACAGGGTGGGATGGGCGCAGAGCACATCATGAATGTCCCGTTCTTGCTTCAGGATTGAGAAGGAGATGTGCCTGCATTGACAGCTGACATTAACAATTCAGGCAGGGATTTAATCAGCTCCACAAGTGGAAACACAGCACCGCCTGTTAGGGCCAGGAATAAATAAATCTTGAATATTTATATTGTTGGAAAGATCACCTCTCTCTGGTTGCAAACAAGAGGAAATCAATACAACGATGTAGTCATGTTGGATCAGTGCTTGATATGGGCAGAGGACTGAAAACCACAAAGCATGGGGCATGAGGGGGTCGGGATGCACTGCACACAGAGCATACGTCATTGTCTGGCACAAATATCCTCTCATTATGCTAGTCTCACACCAACAAACATTATCTGTGAACACACATATCATGATGGGAGGATCAGAGAGGGCTGTTTTCTCTCCGGGGTTTACTTCTGATCTGCTCATATAGCAGAGACCACTGCAGAGCAAGAGTGAAATAGAGAAAACTGAGAGTCAAGTAATTGCAACTATCCTTGTAAATGCATGAACCCCTTGCACTGTATGTTACTGTGCATCCGAGGGGCTCTAATATGCACCAGTATCAATAATTTATAGCTGCAATACCAAGTCTCCTAGAAACACGCATGATCTCCAGCAGAAAAGGAAGACATTGCACAATCCAGAAGTGACTGACAAGCTTAACAAAGATGATCTGCACTTTCACCAATATATTAACAGCATCAGATTCAGTAAAGTAGAGAGACTTCTTTGGTGCCAGAGCTCCCCAAAATAGTAATTTTCAGTAAAGTTGTGCAGCTGATGAACATCTATATATAAGCCGAGAGTGAAGTTCCCATGTCCTGGCCTATTTCAATAGGAACACATTTACTAACACTCCCTCAATTCATAACCCACCCTCTTGTTCCCATACCAAGCCACAGTGCACAGGGAAAATACAGGCGGGGCCTATTTCCTTTGCATCGACAGTGACATCACCATACTACAGCTTGAACTGAACTAGACACTGTGGTATTCCAGGCATGAAGCTTTGAACTGTTTCTAACTGTAATACAGGAATTCACTTAAAATGATAGGGGTATGTTTAACACAGTAACAAACACCCATGTCTCATTCTGTCCTAGAGTATGTCTGGTGATGGAATAGGACGGAAGCAGACCACACCAACATGAGTCAACACTGTTGAAGAAATACTGACTCTCAATGGGGTTTTGGTGAGGCAAGACAGGAAAGGCACAAGTCAGATCACAGAGGATGCAAATTCATAATCTTTAGGATTCACAATGAAAAATTATCAGCGGTATTGAGTAAACATCGCCTGTGGCTGCATTTTCTTGATACTCCCTTGTACACACACACACACACACCAATTGAAAAAAACAATCACAGCGCACACCGTCTCTTGCTATGTCTTCACACAAACTGCCCCTTTATTTCAAACAGGGGTGAATGAAGGAGCAGGGGCAAGAGAGAAAGAAACAGAGAAAGGAGGACAAAAGCAGAGATGACTCCGCATCTATTCAATAGATCATGACTTGTTCGGCACCCTGCCTACCAGACTCCTCTCCAACCCATTAGATGAGACGAACAAATACTGTGAGCAAGCACTCAGCCACATTCCCCTTTTGGCAACCGATGACAGTACATTTGTAGAACAGAGTAAAGCAGGCAGCCATTGTTTAATCAGAGGAGGTCGTGATAGGAGACAGGATGGGTGGAAGGAAGCTAATGAGGGAGAGCTGGGTGGGGCAAAATCTGGGCTAAGGTACTCTTTGGCAGTGTCTTTCTCAATGAGCCCCAGATGATCCTGTATCAGTCAGCACACAAAAACAAAATTCAGCATCAGATAGAGCCATCTGAGTCCCAGCTGCCATAACCCAATGATCAGCATGTGTGGAATAGCTTCCGAAGCAATCATCAATACAGCCATTCTACAGTAATACTGACCAAACCATCCCCCGTCCAGGATCCTGCCCTGTAGGCAAAATTCCACAAGACTCCCCTTCCTACCTAAAGCATTCCACTTTCCACCCAGATCCGAGCCCATCCCCTTGCAGTTACAGAGCTGGCCTTACAATATGAAGACGCTTCACAGCCAGAGATGGAACATAAGACTGTTACTGTGATCAACAGTCCACTAGTGGGCGGCAAAGACATTCCACGGAGCAGGAGATAGGGTACGAGGTCTACATCTATTGAGTGCCTGACATGCCATTCAGTGCCGGCACCACAGCAAGAGCTGCAGGCGTCTAAACATCCCCACAGAATAAAAGTAGCCACCGAACCTTTGAATTGCTCTGTACTACAGACAGTGCTTAAATGTCAAAGTCAGAGCAGCGGAGATGCATAGGGAACAATAAGATTCCTATCCGTTTGTCATTTTCCTGCTTGGGGCAGCTCCCCTGATAGAATCCTTTTAAAACACGATGGGGACAGGTCATTGGCCAATACCTAGCAACAGGTGGTCTGAATGATACTGTCGTGGCTAGAAGGACGAGAAGAGAGGCCATTTGGGCATACCGCATGAAGAGGCTAAAAGGGGCAGAGAGGCAAAACCACTATTCTCCTTGATGAAATATCCTGATTCTGAATAGAATAATACTGACCTGAGGGCTGGCATGAATACCAATTGATATTTGAGGCTTGGTCATGGAAATTTAATGGCATCGCTTTTGAATGCAGACCAAGCACGAGTGAGTCTGTACTAGGAGCAGCGTCAAGCAGTGCCCTAATAGCGGACGCTTTTAGAGTGTTGGCAAATTCACAGAAAAGTTTTGATTATCTGATGAGAGAAATATTACAAATTTACACTAGAAGTTGATAAATCAAGTGGCAAAGTGGTTGAAGATGAAGTGGTTTAAATACTTGAATAGTAGCTAAATTATTAGGGGTGTGTATCTCACCATCCGAGCAACGAGCCGATGCATCTAGATACATTTTAAGCAGCCAACAGATCGATATGATTTGATTCAGCCCCGTCTCAATGCGATGCGATATGATAAGATGTGGTGCAATATGTGTAACATATAAGCGACTGTGACTGGTTGCGAGAAGAAATCCTAATAGGTATACATCTACTCAATCCAGTAATGGGAGAGGGAGTGAAGGATGGTGTTAACAACCTATTTGGAATCTAATTTATTTATATTCAAACATGAAAATCACTCAAACAGGCCATTGTTTATTAACAATTAATTTCTGCAATGAGATACTTGCTAATAACAATGTGAACTAGAGGGCACTCGGTAGAGTGCATACCTCCACCATGCCCAACAGTTCCAAGCCATTCATGTCATTCATGACCCATGATCAACCTTTTGTAAAAGTTTCGTGGTGTTACGTGAATCCGTTCGGAAGTTATGCGCCTTTTTGTGATTGGCAAGTTAATCAGTTCTAAGTTGGCCCATGACCAACCTTTCGACAAAGTTTTGTGCAAATCCGCCCAGAACTTTTTCAGATATCCTGCCGACAAACGGACAAACAGGCAAATCCATAACCCGTCCATCAGGAGGTACAATTTTATTTTAAAGAAAAGAAAAAAGTCTGACTGCCAACCTACTCCATGTAGGCCCTAGACTACACG
>OMLI01060192.1:0-10023 GCA_900302605.1 Rondeletia loricata
AGGCTGTAGGCTTCAGGTTGGGTGGTACTGGATGTTGGGAGGCTGTAGGCTGCAGGTTGGGTAGTACTGGATGTTTGGAGGCTGCAGGTTGGGTAGTACTGGATGTTGGGATGCTGTAGGCTGCAGGTTGGGTAGTACTGGATGTTGGGAGGCTGTAGGCTTCAGGTTGGGTAGTACTGGATGTTGGGAGGCTGTAGGCTGCAGGTTGGGTAGTACTGGATGTTGGGAGGCTGTAGGCTGCAGGTTGGGTAGTACTGGATGTTGGGAGGCTGTAGGCTTCAGGTTGGGTGGTACTGGATGTTGGGATGCTGTAGGCTTCAGGTTGGGTGGTACTGGATGTTGGGAGGCTGTAGGCTGCAGGTTGGGTAGTACTGGATGTTGGGATGCTGTAGGCTGCAGGTTGGGTAGTACTGGATGTTGGGATGCTGTAGGCTGCAGGTTGGGTAGTACTGGATGTTGGGGTGCTCTAGGCTGCAGGTTGGGTAGTACTGGATGTTGGGATGCTGTAGGCTGCAGGTTTGGGTTAGTACTGATTGTTGGGAGGCTGAAAGCTGCAGGTTGGACTGATACTGGACGCTTAGAGGCTGTATTCTTCAGTGATTTTCCTCCATTGATCAGTACTAGGAAGGCGGATCCTCTGACGTCGCCGTCAAGCTGCTCCGCTGCGTCAGAGTCCAGCTGAGGGAAGGAAGGAGGAAACCAGGAATAGAAGGAAACTGGTTTAAAAGGTTTTACAGGGCGGAGAGAGCAGAATCCGGATTGCGGAGAGTCTCAGTGAGGTGTGTGCCGGACACCCAGAGCACGGAGAGACATGGCGGGCTCCACAGAGGAAGAACATAAAGAGAAATTATTATGGAACGTGAAACGAGAGGTGAGCGCTTCTGTCTGACGGCCCCGTCGGCCCATTCACATGTAACACTACATCTAGAATAAGCATGCTGGGTTTGATCTGATTCATGTCCCTGCCGGGGAAATAATGACGACAGGCGGCTTGGACGCGTTGGATTATTATTCTGCTTGTTTATTTGTGGGGATATTATTATGTTAATGTGTAGCCATTGTACTGTGTTGGAGCGTCTAATACCGATTCTGTTCAGTTTGATGCTGCATAAGTTTACCAAACTGACACTGAATAGATAGGAGACCCACACTGTATCTGTTTTATGTTTTTGTGATGTTATCATTTTTAACGCTTCTTATCCTCTCTGTGGATCTGAAATTATAAGCTTTGATTGGCTTCATTAGGAATATCAGTAACGCGTCCTGGCGCTTCCCAAACCAAAATGCACTGTAATATTCCTATATGACTGATAGTGTGTCTGTGGTAGGCCTACTCAATAGTAAGTTTATACTGACATGATCTTACTTTATGGTATTTTTTTCATCTCCTGTGGTATTGCCATAATACCTCTATAATATTCCTGTGCTATTCTTACAGGGACTTATAGTGTTCCTGTGGTAGGAATAGTGCGTTTCTATTGACCTTATTGTACTTTATGAATTTTTTGTTTTAATCTCCTATAATATCCCTATAATATTCCTATAGGGACTTATAGTGTCTGTGGTGCTCAATAGTGAGTTTATAGTGATCTTTACTTTTATTATATTCATATAGAGATGTATGGTTTTGCTATGATATTTGTATATTATGCCGCTCAGATTTCTTCTAGGATTATGGTAGTTCTTTTTCATAAGGGTTGATTAATAAGCCACGGTTTAACCTACTGTCTAAACTGTAGGCCTAATAGCAAGGTGGCTTTTAGGCACAAGTTGTAATGCTGTCCTTACAAGCAGCACCAAGACACATTGATCCCTGCTGAAACAGTCCTGGAGGCTTTTGTTCCTGGAGGGGAATCTCTCTTCAGATCCCTCTAGTGGGGAATAAATCATAACTCCTTTAACCTCCTTACCCAGTCCCATTGTAATCTATAAACTGGCTTCATGTATCATGAAAGTGAATTGGAAATGGCAAGGTGTGGCACTGTCTTTACCTTAGTCTAAGTGAGTCTACATTTGATCATTATAATGGAGAGCAAAGTTCAAGCTAAAATTCAGAGAAATCTATTTGAAAGCCATATCTAAAAAATAATATATAGAGAGAGATTTTAGGATAAATGTTCCCTCTAAGCTGTGTGTCTAATAATTCATCACATTGACCAAATAATATCTTGTCAGTCAGTCACTGCTCCACTTTGTCATTATAAGCAGGATTCAAAGTTCGGGTGGCAAACAATATTAGATGCAGGGACTTTGCCATAGCTTATGGTTTAGTGAATTGACACCACTGCAACTGATGTCTGAAAAGTCTGTTATCATGAAACACCATGTTTCCCTGCTACAGGGCTTCAAAATCTGGTATCTGAGGCAGCCACAGCCAAGACAGTGTAGCCTGAGCTAACATTTTCATTCATGTTTCTGCAGTATTCTGGAAAAAATAGTATTTGCATTATCTTGCTTTACATTGTCTTCAGATTTAATTTAAACATCCTACATCGTAAACTGCTGAGTCCATCTTTGCAGCAACTCACTCTTAATTTCTAAACACTTTTTGACCTCCTCCTCCCCAACTAACCCCACCCTGCATCCATCCAACAATTACCCGCAGGTTTTGTTCATAAATAATTGAATCATCACAACATCTGGAAGGTTCATAATAGGAGCAAAATAGGTACAGTCCTCAGAATGTCTGCAGGCAGCGGAGATCTGTTTCACCCTTTCTCCTAAACATAGACCATCAGGGAAATGAGGAACATTGCATTCTGGGGGCACTGGGCCATTCAAAGCTGTGTGTCGATGCTCCGAGCTGCGTCTTTGAACTCCAGTCATATTGCTTTGTGTTCCAGTAGCAAAACAGATACATTCTTACATTTTTCTCAGTCATCTCTACCATCTTTCCAAATTTGATATAGCTGCTCCAGATATTGATGTCAGAGTTCAAGTCTTAGTTTTCTGATTTCTGGTTTTGGGAAAGAGTTGTTCATGTTCACAATATTGATCAGTCTGTTTTATACCATATTCTAACATTGGATTTTTGGTGGCATTCCCCTTCGTTTAGCCAAGTAGATGTTGTGATACCTTGACAATGTTCCCATTCCCTTATGAACTGCCTTGGACTATGTCCTGCCCAGACAGATTAAGTTCAGTTTGCCATTTTGGAGACAGTGAAATATCAGTGTTTGCTGTACATAAGATAAGCCCAGAAATATTGGTGATATATACAGTATTTCTGACCAACCATAATGGGAGTTAGCTCATTTGTTGTAATCTGTGATCAATTTGTCCTTACTTGAAGTAACTTGCAAATGTTACAGAACCATATCGGTCGATTGTCCAAAGATGTAATTTTTTGTCCAATTTGTTAGGACAGTTATTGTATTCTCCATGTGTTACCTGTATAAAAATCAATGGTATGATGGAACACAATTCATCCATAGGATACAAGTGTGCCTTTTGACATTTACAGCAAACTGGGCTGTGTGTAAGACTTGGTCGAGCAAAGCCCACCGGCTTTTGGTTTTAAAGGTCCCTGTCTCTTTAAGATACAGTCAGCTACCCTGGCATTGCTTGGCAACTGAAAGCTTCAGCAGCTCCCTAAGAAGTTAAATTGCATCAATTGGCGATTAATATCACAGTGAGGCAGCCCTGTCAGGTGGGCTCTTTACAAAAACAGAAAGTGGCTTTCTGTTTTCACCTGCTTCAATTAAGTCAAGATCCTTTTGTTGTCCTGATTTGTGTATACCCTGTGCACAGCAGTGCTCTTCTCAGGTGCTGGTTAGAGCAGGCATCCATACAAAGATGAAAGGTTTACTTTACTATTTCTTCAGCCAAATAAGAAGTACAACAGAATACTTAATTGCGCTTGTTCTCAATAAATATTAAAGCTGTACAAGGCAAGATTTGTATGCAAAAATACATCTGTCTTACCAGCCTAAATCATGAAGAGGGGCTGCAACAGAGAAGAGCGTCCAATCACCACTAATTGAGACGCTGTAGATGAACTTAGATGCCGTAGAACTTAAGAGTGAAATCCAAAACTGTCTCTTAAACAGCAGTGAGCAGCGCTCTGTCCAGAGAAAGCTGGACTCACCAACGTTAGATCTTTCTCCTCTCTCGTCCCTTTGGTATCTTTAGTATTATGCATCACAGACCGGCCGTGATGTGTGCAGTTTACCGACTTCACCTTACAGGATTTCTGGGTATTGAAGTTCAAATCATTTGGAGCCACCAAAGTGTGAAGTTGTCTAGTGCAGCTTTAAAGACATGAAAGTAATTGAAGGGGTCTGGGGCCTTTCTGTGTGGTAGAATACTTTCATCTGTTTATTAATATCCCTTAGATCTGAATCTGTTACTCCAGACCCTCAATCATTTTGACTGTAATGTACTTCAAGTCAATGGCCAATCTTGTCATAAATACAAAGCAGGATGTAAAAGGAGTACTTTTTCTCTGCAAAATCAGTGGGAGGTGATTGAGGTGTCATATGCCCAAAGCAGTTTGACAAAAGTGCTAATAACGGATGATTGAGCGGTTGCAGGGACCACTCTGATCCTGGACTCAGACCTACAGTCCATGTGACTGACAGGGTGGAATTGAAATGACAGGATGCGAGGATATAGTCTCATAATGCCTCCAATTCAGGGTCCCACTCCGTTGAAACGATGCTGAAGAGAGATGGGAGCAAATAAGTGGCTGTAAAGATGAAGAACAGGATGTGAAGATAGTGTAGTGGAGAGAATGTTCTGCTAACTGACCTTGCCTTGTATCATGGGTCTCCCTGGCCCGACCCCAGACCCCAATATAAGAATGATCCATCCACAGAACCCAGAGAGGTCTCTACATGAAAACTCAGACCACAGTGCTCACTTTATTGCTAAAGGTGAGCGCAAGCTTTGACAAAGACACAATGCTGAAATACGTTTTTTTATAATAAAGTGAGCACTATGCATTCAAAAAGAAGATTGTGGTTGCAGTCCGTTCTTGGGAGTTGCTGTCTTCCTGCCATGTGGGATTTATTATGCAGATTGGCCCTTGGTCCCACTAAATGCCATTTTTGTTGTACCAGCACATCACTTATCAAAATAGACTTGCACAGGTCTCAGCTAGAGTTACTGTTGTAGCTAAAAGATCTGAGGATCACAAACCCTATTTTGTGTGGACGCTTAGCCCATTAATTGGGTACTTTGTCCAGATGAGGTTAAAGATGCTGCCATTTGGTGAAAGACATATCATGTCACCTTTTTTTAATATCGAAAGTCATCCACATATTCATGATCTTTGTATGTTACTTTATGCTTCTGTTATTGACCAAGATGTAAATGTCTTGTATAATGCTCTTAGGTGTCATTGGCTTACCTGTACCTTACGTGTTTGATATCTACTTTAAAATCCAAAGTAGGGTATGCAGATCATCAAGAAAAAATTGACATGTAATGCTGATATGACTCATTTTTATGATATGTCATTTTTTCCTAGGCTAATGCAGTTCACCTTACAGTTTATACAACATTCTTATCCAGAGTAGATCACTGGATTGATATGTGTAAAACATACATATCCTATTCATGTGCACACAGATTCTATGGCTGTGAGTTTTATAAAAAATTTGCAGCCTTACTTGTTTTATCACATTTAAGACTTCACCTTTTTATTCTGAAATCTAAGTCAACTTTTATACATCTGGCCATAGGAATATAAATTACACATCGAGCTCAGTAAATCTGTTCTTGTCCAGTCAACATCAATACTCCAGACCAGGGTGTTGAAAGCCTCTGCCATAGGCTGAGAGTTTTCTAATACTATTTCCTTTGTTTACAGTGAGATGCCTTTCCATATTGCAACCCGCAGCTAAACGACATTAACCTGACTCTTCCCAGAATAAATATTCTGTCATTATGCAGCAGAGCTTTGGGTAACTTCTCCCTCAGACTGACACCTCCTCCAGGACAGAATAATTTCTTCCTGCCACAATGTTATTTTATGACTGCTGCTCCAAGAGCTTGAAAGGCCAGGTCAGCTCTCTAAACTGCACTGATATCCACTTGATATTTTGTACTCTAGGGTTAAATGTTAATTTCCTCTCTCTGTTTCTTGATAGGAAAAGTGGAGAAATTGATCCTACACAGGACATAGTACTGTAAGGACAGAAAAGTACTGCAGTGTTGTAATATCTGTGCCAAGCTTTATGAGCTTAATTTTTTGTGTGTGAAAGTTGCAACAAGTCAACAAGTTCCAGACAAGTAAAGATAGATTGATTCCACCCATTCCTCCTCCAGAGCCCAGATCCTCCTGTCACCACACCACCGCACATTACCTCATTAATGGCTGTGTGGGCTGACAATGGCCGAATAGGATCTAACGATATTATGTTGCAGCTACTCTTGCCAAGGGTTGGACTGGAAGGAGGGATGGCACCATGGCAGACACCGGCCAGACGGCCTGCTGAGGGAAGGGAAAATGATATCCTAGCAAAGTATATGCAGAAAAATGATGGTTCTTCAAGGGTTCTTTGGTTAGGGTAGTGGTTCAGCGTAGATCCGCAATGACTCAAAGAACCGTCTGATTAGTTACAATGAAAATACTGGTAAATAACAAATAACACAGTGTTAAAAGTTGTAAAAGTTTAATTTGGAACATTTCATACATTCTCTAATGGTTCTTTACAGCACCGTAAAGGTCCTTTGAGGCTGGTGCTGTAGAGAACCTTTCTAAAAGGGTTCTACTATGATTTAAGCCCAAATTACCTTTTTCGGTTCTTTATAGAATCTTTGGTCTACAAGAGCCAAATTCAGCCAGTGTCGCCAGAAGTGAGACACTATGGCTGGACACCATGAAAGTTCAGCATGGTGTGGTAAAAGTAATCTGGTACAAATCAACTCTGTTCTTTATTGAGTAGTATATAATTCATAAAATGAAGTAAAAGTTGTATTATTGTGAAATTTTAACTTTAACTATACATTTTCACACGTTAGCTGTATTCTCCCATAATCCTCTTCGTATGCAAATTAATTTCGATGACGTCACACGGCGGGATAACTTACTCCTGGGTTCTCCATCTATTAGTTTACATGGACTGCGATATGCGATATATATACATATTACTCTAGTATGTCATAACAAGTACGCTTGCACTTTCTAGGTGCGTGGGTGGAGGGGTGGGGGTATGCATGATTGGAGTGAGTGAAACTATTTTGACTTTAAAAACTCCACCTGTTAACACCACTGTGCTGTGGTAGCACAGTGTTGTTGTAACTAAGAGAATCGCTGAACTAAATATTAAATTCCTGTGTTGACTTAGCCACTACAGTTAGAAAATCATGAGCTACTTCCTGGTATGTTGATGTACAGAGCATCAGCCTCCAGTTGGTTGATGCTTGTTTGACCGTACTGTCTGGTGTATGAGTGCATGCTGTATTTCCCTTATGCAGGGCTCTTAGCCGCCTAAAGTGCATACCATAATTCATAAGCACTGCACTTTACAAAAAGCATTACACACGAACGAACAAACACACACACAGAGCCCGGCTCTTATGGAGGTGCTCCTCCCGAGCATCTAATAAAGCACATTGTCTTTTCTACGTGTATATGTAATACATATACGTAATATGAGCTATGTTTGCTAACGGTTCAGTCGCTAACATTAAAGGATAATTCCGGTTATTTTCAACCAGGACCTTATTTTCACAGTCGGCAGTTTGTAATTACAGAACATCTGATAAACACAGCGGTCTAGTTGCCAATGAGCTCATGCTAGTTAAAATAACATATCTACAGTGTTGGGGAAGCTACTCTGAAAGCATAGTTTTACCAGCTACCAATTACTTCACACTGAAAGAAACTGAACTACAGCAAAGCTACCCTCAAGAGAAATATAGTTTGGTTAACTAAAGTTACTCAGAAAAAGTAGTTCAAACTACTTTGTAAAAAGTTATCACATCTACATATGCAACTATATTGACTTTGCTTAATTAACTTATTTGTAACGTTACAGTAGACCTAAATCAATTGACTGTGTTATGCACGTGTGTGCAACACTCTTGTTTGTTTGCCACTTAGCTAACCTTAGCTAAGTTATATTAAAACTTAAATTACTGTAAGTTTGCAAAGTTGGGCTAACGTTAATACACTCACCTTTATATGTGTTCTTAGGTTTATGTTCGACTTAGCATTTTCGGCTTGCGTAGCTCACACGTGAAAACGTAGGTCTTCTTGGTGGAGCTAGTCAGCGTCATATTTGCTTAGATAAGGCCACAGCGGTGGTTCTGGTTCCTCAGATATGATGCAGTGTGAGCAACGCCTTTTTGCACACGGTGGGGGAGAGCAGGGCTTGTGAGGCTGATGATGGTTGGCATGCTACAGCGGAGCGGGCTGGTGCACTGTCTGGGCATGCCTTCGGGCATGCCTTCACAGCGATCAGGATTAGAGGGGAAAAGGGAAGGGGCAGGGTTAGTCAAAGGGGTTTGAATCAAGAGAGGAGAGGCAGCGTTAAAAATAAATTAATTATTTTATAGCCAAAAGTAGTTGGTAGTTCCTGTAGTTAACTACACCTAAAAATGACAAAAACGTAATTAACTACTAAAATCACTGTGCACATTTTTATTTAGCTGAACTACCAGCAAACTGCTGCAAAATGTAGTTAAACTACATTTACAAACTACTAGTTTAACTACATGTAGTGAAACTATTCCCCAACACTGCATATCTAATACCACAATATACTCAAGTTTCAGGCAATGGATAATCGGACATTGGATGTAAGAAGGTCCCATTGCAGTGAGTGTTATTGTGTTGAAAGTGTGACAGTTCAGACTGGTTAGGACCCAGAAGCAGACACGCGGACACAGGCTGATGTTGATCAAATGCACTCTTTACTGGGTAAAGGCAAGGTGGATACAGGCAACCAAACAGACGAGGATCAGTGGAATCAGTTGACGGTATTTTTGGTTTCTTCTTAGGTTTTCTTTTTTGGTGTTTTTGCGTCATCTTTAGCTTCAAAGTAAAGTCTCCCTCAATATTACCTGTCACCTCCTGTACTTCACTACCTTCATTTCCACTCTCTTCTTCTGGCCTTACTAGCATCTGTGGATATGGTCCTGCCCTGAATGGGTTCTTGTTGCCTGGATATGGGGGTGGTTCTATGGGTGGTGCAGTTGGTATCTGGGGGGATATGGGGAAGGTAAAGGAAGGGTAGGTTTCCTGACTTTTCCCTGCCTCTTTCTCCTTCACTTTATTTCTGTCTAACTTTTCACTGTCTTCTTTCAGTGTTTTTTGTACTGTGTTAACTACACGCTGGTGTCTATCACCCTCCTGTCTGAACCATCCTAACACTTCTCTTTCCCTTGCTCTTTTACCTGCCCTCTTATAGCTGGTGTCACTGGCTTTGTGATGTTTTATGTTAGCTTCCATCTCCACACTACCTGCCACATTAAAGGTTCCTTCCTTTGGCCACTGTGAATTTCTTGCATGCCACTTTTTCATGTATATTTGAATTTGCTTCTTACAATCTGGGTGATGTCTTGCAGTTAACTCCATTGGAGTTACCTGGCCATCTTTCAGCCTTCTTCCCATCTTTCCTTGAGTTGCCCCCATGTAGCCCTGTTGAGCACTGTTGGCCAAAGACCAGGGGCCTCACTTATTAAACAGTGCGTAGGATTCTTACTAAAAGTGTACGTACGCACAAAAGCCGAAAATGGCGTGTGACAAAAAATAATCAGACCTATCAAACCGTGCGTACACACACCTGTAGGAAATCTTACCTTCATAAGTCACAGTCCACCCAGAAAAGTGCGCACGTGGATCATTCTCATATCCCGCCCACAACAGCCCAAATTCAACCATATATGGTCAATGCAAAGCACCACACAATATAAATGAGCCATGCTGATCAATGCTATGTGGAGGGTGAATCATGGCGACAAGCGAAAATACATTTCTCAGAGACTGAAATCGAGGTGCTTATAGGCGAGGTGGAGGCGAGAAAGGACATATTGTTTGGTGGCCTCGGCAGCGCCACAACGAACAAAAGATAA
>OMLI01060193.1:0-17299 GCA_900302605.1 Rondeletia loricata
CCCGCTACGTCCGACTCATCCCGGTCACCAAGCTGTCCACCACCGTCTGCATGAGAGTAGAGCTGTATGGGTGTCCATGGGATGGTAGGACACACACACACACACACACACACACACACACACACACACACACACACACACACACACACACACACACACACACACACACACACACACACACACACACACACACACACACACACACACACACACACACACACACACACACACACACACACACCAGGAGACAGCTAAGATTTAAGCAGTGTGCCCCCCAGATGGTAGACCATTGTCAAGATTCTGTCGATGGATGGCATGATAGCCGTTTCCCCTTCTTACTCCAGTGAACACTGGAAGTTTTGTTTTGTTATTTTATTAAATTTCTGACATTTTGACATTTCTTAATTGTTCTTGTCAGTTGTCTTTCTACAAATGACACAGATAGTTTATATTGATATAGACAGCCTGTTTGGACAACCTGCCAGAAATGGAGACTCCCACTGAGAGTGAAAATTAATTTCTTTACCTGTTTTAGTCATTAGTCAGTCAGGCTGTTGCCTTTTTGATGTCAGCTCAGCTCTATAGGCCTGTGGGTTCATGAATAGTGAGTGACGCATATTATGTGCTGTCCTGGTCACCTAATGATGATACCGCTTACTTGCTTTCATTTTTATTTTAGATTGTGTGCCTTGATGTCTTTTACAATAAGTTACTTTGGCTATTTTCAGTATTGATAAAGAGGGTCAGTAAAAAAGCTGGAATGCCTGTGGTGAATGTCATGTTGAAGTCAGTGTGCTAGAAAATGAAAATGTTGTTCCAAAGTGAAATATTGCTTTAAATCTCTTTAAGCAGATGCAGAGAAAGTTGAAGCAATGGCTTGACAATGAAGTAAAGTAAAAATTACAATGCACATTCAATCACATGGATGTCTGTATGAAGTTTCTACTTGTATACAGGAACTAAGATGAAACAATGACCTTCTGTGATGATCGCCCAACTTAAGAGTTTATCTCCTTTTATAGCAACATTTTGAACCAAAGTCCTCTACTTCCCTCTTGAGGATGAAGAAAGTATGATCATTTTATTTTCTGCTCTGATTCATAAAGATGACGGAGGGAAGGGAGAAAGAGGAGGCACGTTGGAGTACAGCTGAACGACTGAGGAGTCCTTAAAGGATGCTGATACCCATACTCATCATTTTAACACATGCGCATAACACAAAGCTCAAGAGGAAAAACCCCTACGCTTCAAAGTCAACACAGGGCCACATGTTATCATTTTATCAGGAAGGACCTTTCTTTGTTGAGTGTTTAATAAGGTAATTGCCTGTGAGATTTTCCCATCTGGCGACATCATTTCTGTCCTGTTCTCATCCGACAGTGGGAAGAGCACAAAATCAAGTTAAAAATGGGGCTCCAACGTGTGCATGTTACATGTTTTACACATTTAAAGTGAATAAAATGTCCAGGTCATTGAACATGCTGTGCTATTATGCCCAGTTTGGTTCCCTCTGATGATTTTGCCCATTCTTATTGTATTTCTTCCACCTACCTAACAGTGGGTGGAGTATGTGGGATGAGTGACACTGCCATCATAAGTATGTTTTGGTTGCAAATTGTGAGGTCCTACTGTAGACAAGGCAACACATATAATGAATCTGGACAATTATTACTTCCAATGGGAAACGGGCAAAGTGAATCTTGGGATTTGAAGGCCTCTGTTAAGATGATCTGAACTGGCACCCTAAAGCACCATGTGCTGTACCAGGAGGACTGAATATTAGTATTCCAGTATTCCTTAATGCATTCGGTCCATAAAATTACCTTTCAGCAAATATGAAGACTGTCATCGTCTCTGCTTGTTAAGCACATCTTGGTGGTCATTTTGATGTTCATGCAAAAAGATAAAATAACACATCAGTCACACTTCACTGCCCATTGCTGATGCATTAACATTTCACATTTTTGATGCTAAATTTGTTTCCTGTCTAAAGCTTTTGCAATTTGTCTCAGTCCATCCACCCCACCCCTCTCTCTCCCTTTTATACAGGAAATGCCACACTTCTGGTTTTCATCCCTTCAGTACTATAACCGTCGCTTTGCCTGACTGTTTAGCAGTCTTTTAACAGCCTGGGAACTTTTACTGGAATAGCAACCACTTAATATCAGAAGCTGCATTTAAGAGGAATAGACAGCAGATGGCAGCAAAATACCATGACTTCTAGATTCTGTTGAATGCAATCATTTGTGTTTTCATTTCAGTGGCATCAGTTCACTTGTAAATGTATTCAATAATAATAACATAATAACAATGTTCATTTTTGCTACTTAATATTTGATCATAGACCAGCTTTCCTCATACTATAGGTCCGGTGATCAGTATTGCTATTCTTTGAACTTTATATCATGACTCATGAATGCAAAATAACTTCACACAGTGATATGGTTAAATAAAATTGTTTATTAAACAATTGTTAATCAATAAAAATGAAATTAAATGTTACAAAAGAATCTCTGAAATTACAGAATTGTACAAACAATGGCTACTATTTAAACCTGTCTTGACATACAAAAATACAAAGGCACTGTGCAGTAATTTCTGCTGAGGAGTATATAAAACATTATTTTCAAACAAAAAAATAAAACACTAATGAGATTTACAGCATCTTCTTTTCCAAAATAAACCATGGTGCTGGGGTTAAGCAAAATAATAACCTGCTAAAAAAAAAAGCAAGCCCCATCAATCTGTAGAAGACACTCTTAAATCCTGACATGTCCATATCCTACCAGTGCAGGTTTATTGGAAAAGCCAATTATATAGGAGCATATTTTGAGAAAGAGGAGAGAAAACTGAGAAATACTTTGATTTGACTCAATCAAATCAATCAAAATGGAGCAAAAATGGAAGAGCTTATAACTGGAAGGAGTGTGAAAGACAAATTCTAAAACTGGGAATACAGTCCAACGTCATATCAAACACAGCAAATGTGTAGGGATGACGGTCTGTGCAGGTCTGTGTATGTGTATGTGGTGGAGGTTGAGAGGAGCAGCAAGTGCCAGATACCTTTTTACCAATGAACAATAAATTCAACATATTTGCCCATCACCTTATACCCGCGCGGACCCGTGGGATCCATTTTTAAGTAGTGCTCATATCATAAACATGTACAATATGTAGAATAACTTCCCAAAATCTCAAAAAAACCTTGTTCTGAATACCACTGAAAACTCTGAGGTTTTAAAAAGCTACTTTAAGATAAATTACATCAAAAACATTCAATAGGCAGAACTAGGGCGGACACCTTATAACACTGAAATGAGAGTAGTTCAACAAAGAAATACAAGCATTCCATAGTTTGAGAGAAAAATAGATTGGTAAGAAATAGGTTATTTCTTCATGTGACTTTCTCTTAATCTCTTGCGGGGTAAAGTGGCTTTTTGTGAGACATTCTTCACTTATCCAACCCTTGGCTTGTGAGTTCCAAGAAGTCCAAACATGATCAACAGCAAACATCTTAGGTGTGTTTCTTTCTCTGTACTTTTTTGTCTCTCTACTGTGCAAATTCAAAACGATAGCTACCAAGTAGCTCATACCAAAAACAAGTTAGCAAGAACTCCTGCGTCCTGCCATTCTTTTAAGTGTTTCAGGAACAATCTCTTTGGCATCCAGATTCATGTCCAACTTTATAGGACAGCTATACAAGCAAATAAACATCCCAGTTAGAAGGATTCATATCGTGTAGCAGTCATAGGGGGTAACAGTTACTTTTCACATCCACAGTCATTGGACCATACAAGGTCACGATGCTTTTGCTAAAATCATAGGAATCCATGTTCATCAAGTCCTTTTGGAGTAACGGGGTTCCACTTTGCAGTAGGTTTAATAGTAGAATAACCTGCAAAATAAAGGAGAACCAAATGAATTAATGGTAGCTCTATACAGCAAACATTCAGATACAGTAAAAGTCAAAAAGTAATGTAAATACAGTACATCGTATTTCCAGATACCTGATTCTGATCTGCTTTTTGGAGGCTCTAGCAGTTGAACATCTGGCATTGGAAGCCCCTTCCCTTTGACATCACTCTCCCCTGATGAAGTATGCTCCTGTCCTTTCTCCGTCATCATGTACAAGGCAGGCCTCTTATAGTATTTAGCCCGGTACGTGTCTGTCATACAGTTATCCACAGAAAAGTAAGTGGTGGGAAGAACCATTTCTGTCGAAGCATGGGAGTCTATATTGTCATCGTCGCTGGGCTTTGGACTGGGAAACCTCTCGTCGCTCTCGCTTGCCGACAGATCGTTCCTGTCCTGGTCTGATGACCCAGACTTCGAGCTGGCATCTGACGAGAGCTTGTGCTCTGCAGGCGTCTCAATCCACCGGCGGAGGACGGTGTGCGAGAGGGAAGACAAGCCATTTGTGGACTCATTGCGGGGGCTCGTCCGTGATGGCACCTCCAGTTGTTGGGAGTGGAAGCCAGGTGGGTCAGCATGCCTGTGGTCATAGGTCTTGGGGGGTAAAGGTGGGGCTAGTGGGGGGTAGCTGTGCAGGGAGGGGTCTTTGTGGGTGACAGTGGTAGTCTCTTCTTGTTCAGAGAAGGGTCCAGCAAGATCATCTGAGCTGTTCCACTCAGAACTGCTGGTCTTTGCTAGGTAAGGGGGCACAGGGCTCACAGGGCTGCCGTCAACGTTTTCCTCTCGTTCGCTATCCAGACCATTGATCTTCTCCAGGACCCCGGGAGTGTATCGGAACGCTCTTCTTCTGTTACAACGCAAAAGCACAAAGATCAATATTTTTCTTGCCTACATGCTAATTCAACTAAGACATTTTTACAAATGCGGTATTGTTTTACCTTTGTAAGGGTAGACTAGATTTGAGGTTCGAGTCTTGAAGATCTGGAGATTTTCTCGCATGTTCACCTAAACAACATGAATGAAGGCTCATGAGCATTTTATATCAGAGAACTCTAATTTGTAAACTAATGGTCATCACAGCCAGATGGTAAAAAAAGAGGACCAGATAACATCTGTTATGGGTTTCCATTTGAGCAGGGCTACAATGTTTTTCTGTGTCTCTCCAGCAAAGACATGTTATCTAACAGGGGTCATGGTGAGGGCCATTGCCTGGTGCTGGGAGAGGAAGTATCAAAGCAGGTAGTCTGGGAGAGCGCCCTCAGGCCCCCCTGTGTACCACTCTGACTGTCGGATCTAGCCAAAGAGTGGGGCCCCTCAAAGGGAAGTTGGGTTCACAACCAGGCCCTGTTAGCTTTGAGCTAACAGCCATGCTAAACAATGAGGCCACTGGATGAAGTCTCTAGCAGAGAAGAAACGGGAATATATGCAAACTAAAGTCATGTAAACTTGTAAAATTATATCTATCCATCCATCTGGGTCAATTAGGTCATTATGTTATGTCACAATAATATTATGATAATAGGTAATCTTGCCAATTAGATCATGTTCACAAATAAGTGTCCACAAAAAACAAAAACAAAGCCTCAAAGTTGGCTGGGTGTGATTGAGACAGATGACAGCTGACTAACGGGACAAGGAAGAGAGTGAGTGGCTAAGGACCATCTGTGATGTGTCAGCACAGCCTCTCTTTTTTTTTGGTGCTCTCTCTGAGCATTAGTGGCTAAATCCTTTGTGCTGGCATGCAATTACGCGAGGGTCAGAGTCCAGATCCCCTCCCCAGCACTGCTGCATTTTTAAGCCGCTAAGTCCATGTGGCAATTCACAATCTGATGCTGTTGATTTGCAATGTTGGCAAGCAACTGTAACAATATCACTCTCAGAAACAAAGCGGGATGCAGTTAACAAGCTCTGCTACATTGCTCCTTCGTAAATCCCCTCATTTTTACAGTCACGTGAACTGTTGCCAAGAGAAAGCTTGAAGGGAAAAACCAGTTGGATAAGAGCAAGGCAACTGTGCTGTTGGGTTATAAGCCTGTGCATTACTGTTGAAATCAAAAGATCTAATCATCGTTATAACTCCATGTTAATTAAATATAAATCAATGTTCCAATTACTTAGGTTCAGGGTCAGGCTGATATCCATTGCACATACAGTGGAACTTGGGGATCACTGCTGTTTGCTAATGCCAGCTAAACAGACGTATTCAGGGTGTCCTGCTGTTTACATGGCCTACTGCACTTTGAATGTGGATTGATGGCATATTCACTGTATCATCTAAACTCCACTAAGTGGATCAAGTGGACTCTCTTTAAATAATAACAATAAAAGTTCACAGACATCTTTATGTTAACTGGACGGCATACAATCAAGTAGTTAGTTAAAATAGGAAAGTGAAGCTGTCTCACATGCACACGTTTTTTCTTTTGCATGTAAGACCGCTTCATTTGTCTCAGGTTTCATTTCATATACTATTTTTATTTAGACTGCAGCACTTCAATAAGGTGTGGACAATCAGTGGCTGGTTTGATTGAATGGGACGCCTGCCGTGTGTGCTACTATATTTTCAGCTTTTAAACAGCGATGGGAGTAAAGATACTGTTTCTGGGGATGTAAATCACAGATAGACCCGTCTCTGATCCCATTCCAGCATGAAGGATTACACTGAGCAAGCCAAAAAAAGACACCCGTTTGGTGGGTTGCTGTGATCTGCTAAAAAGTCATTCAGATCACAGAGGAGAAAGTGATTTGACACCGTTTCAATTATTCAAACTGCCAGAGTGTGAATCTTTCAGATGATATGGAAAATATGTTTCCATACGTGCCATGAAAGCAAACCTAACCAGGTTTTGAAAAATTGGGAGTGCAAAATGTGTTGACAGCTCTTTGAAGTTTTGTTGATGCAACAAAACGACACAACTTTGCACGTTTCAGTTCTAAGGCTGCCAAGTCAAGATTTGCAGCTCTCTGCTTTCTGCTGATCCGTGGAACTTAAAATTCTTGAACATCAATCATATTCGCATGCATATTTACAATTCAGTTCTGCATGCACAACTCAACTATGTGGGGAGGAAAAATGAACCATGGCAAAATGTCAAGCTTTCAACAAATTATAATTTGATCTGCTAGTGGACAAAACTCACAAATGATGAACTGACATTTATATATAGTTCTAGTTAAGACATAACTTCTTGTTAAAGCATGCCACTGGATAGCATACATATCAAAGGAACTTGATATCTATTTTGGTCTGTAAAGACGTACAGTATAGTATATATAGCTCTCAACTCTGTTACAATAGTCCAATGTAGTTAAAGTTAAAAAAAAATTGACACACAATAATATGGCATATTCATGATAACAGCATAATGATGATCAAAATATGATCTTGCATTTTATTGAATCACTCCACTCGGTATAGTGTGTGTGTGTGTGTGTGTTGATATGGCACAGGCCTGGGAACATTAAACCAAAAGCCACAATATAAATGTGGACTCATCCCATGGCATTAACACGTAGGTTAACACATCAGTCACTGGCTTGTTAAGTGGCATCAATAAACTATCTTAAGCATGGCAGCATTACAGATCTCAACACGCTAACTCATGGACAGACATGCACATCAGAAGGTGTTTCCTCATGACTGCTTTTATCTATTTGCTAAAAGTTTGTCACAAGCAGGGTTTATTCAGACTGATAAGTCAGCATATGAAACTAAGCATATGAAAAAGGGGGTTAAAGAAAAAACAGCCATGGTACATTCTCAAGCAACATATATACAATTACATATTACTATATAATGTTCAGCATATTTTAAGTGTAGTTTTAACACTATCAGAAGACAATCTTTGTGTCTTACTGACCAATAAGTTTGTGTTGTTTTTTTTACTATACATGTGAGAGAAGGTGTGAGTTAAATACACAACTCCTCCGTTTGGGTAATCATCTGTTAACAGACATTATGTTAATGTGCCAACAGAGCTATAATCACTTCGGAAGACTGTTTCTATGGAGTATAGATGAGTTCTGTTGAGCCACAGGAGCCAATCGGGGAAACTGAGCGAGGGTATGATTTACTGTTTAGATTTAGCAGGTTGAAGTGTCTGGACTTCCTGCCCATTTCCCAGCAGCCATGACCTTTCACACCGTCATAGACAGAATGCTCTGCTACAATATCCATTTAAGTATTCAATGGAGAAAAAAAGGGGAGGTCCAAGGCACTCAAGTGGATTTGGCTGTTTAAAAAAAAAAAGCCTTTATTAAATTGAGCTAAAACATTAAGGCTTTTTTTAACAGAATACCACAACTGAACTCAGGCCAAATTGACTTCAGACACATTTGCTGGCAGGGAGTAGATGTCTCATACTGGCTTCAAAATGGTGACTGTAAAATAGAAATATGCAAAGGAGCTATCAAACCTAACTCAAAATACACATTGAGAAACTTTTCAAATGTGAGCAAACCTTTCACATCTTCAAAAAAGATTCTGTCAATATCAGCATACATTTTTTTATCCTATCCCGTGTTTTGGTTTTTGGTGACAGGGCTACCCTGTTCTCCATTAGATTACAGATTAGACTAATGAAAAGCCACCAATTCCATACAAAAACGTACAATAATACAAGCTCAAATTCCCTTAAGAAACAATTTTGTAAAATATGTAGGTGTGCAATAAATTCTGAAAGTAAACTAGCATTAGAAATGATAATTTGAGGGGAAAAGCTTAGCAGAAGGTCCAAAAGGGGAAAGGGAAATTGCAGCAGTGGAAAAAAATAAACATGTCTGCCTCAGAAGTGTTTGTTTCTTTGCCAGGGATTGTTCCACATGGATCACTCTGCATAGGCAGATGCTCACAGGCCAAAACACAACCAGCATTAAACACTACCATTTTCTGTTTCCATTTCTCAGCTCACCACACTTGTGCAAAAGCTATCTTCAATTTTGGATAAACACTTCTGTGGCTGTTGTTTGCAACCACCATGTCTCTACTCCTTGCCTCATACCCATTTGGGACCTTAAAAATACTTGTGGTGCCACAAAATGGCATTTTATTTGCCTGCATGTTTGAATACCACCTTTTAACAGGCCCGGTCATGGCATTTTCTGCCCGGCTAGGCACAGCTGGGTGGCCCCCACAAGCACACTCATCTTCCCCTCTCTTTGAGGATATACTCCATGTATTCCTATTGTGGGAATTAGTGATGCTTTTCCAAAAGGTTTTTTAATTCAAAATATATTTTCCCTCTCTTTCTCTGTGGTGACAGATCACATGGGGAGAGCATGTGCTAGGAAGAAGAGATGGAGAATGTGAAGGGTGTCCAGGCGACAAACCCCCTAGTGCTATTCATGTCATCTAATCGCCCTCCATCCTGTCTGGGAGACAAAAATAAATATTATAGCAACTTCTCAACCTGACTTATATTCAGTGTTTTTGCTACCAAAAGCTTATTTCTCACCAATAATACAGAAGGGGAAGCAGATTAGTTGGGTAGATTTTTTTTCTGTTTTTCCTTTTTTGATAAATCTGTCAGTAAGGAGGAACAAACATCCTAAAACCAACCCATGACTTATATTTCTGACCATAATGTTGACGACAAATTAGGTAATATTGCTGTTGCGCATGTGGGTTTTAGAATCAAAAATGCATCTACAGTATGATCCAGAAGTAGTCTTTGCACAGCATATTTTCCACTTAGCCTTGAATGAGACATCAAAGTTATCATATGACTAGACAAAATATAATTTGACTTGAAACACATAAATCCTGTTTACTATTTGGGTTGATTCTCCCTTTAAGATCACATGCATTTCTCTGTGCTGCATGGCATTAACATTCCTCAGGAAAAAGGTCAGGGCCAGTCAATGAGGAACCAGAGCACATACATTTCCATACAATATCCCTTCAACCAGGCTTTGACCTTAACACTTCTGATAGAACAATAAATCAAGGAAATTACTCCATACTATCTTAATGTTTCAGGTCCTTACAATACATGGAAGTCCATTGGCAGAGGAAATTTATATAATAAGAGGGACAAGCTTTGTGAATGATTGACTCTTCCACTAGTGACCTATTTCCACTATGTAATATACAGAAAATGTATATTTCCTCTCAAATAATTTGTGTCCGCTAAATAATTTTTGTCTTGATGAAACTACTACCAAGTGTCTAAATACTGTCTCAAAGTCATCACAGGTGCATGTTTTAAATGCTAGCTCTATCCGATGGTGTACATTTAGATTTGCCAGATGCTTGGTCAAGAATATACAGACAGACATCATTAGAGCTCGCCAAGTGGTAGGTGCACAGAAATAAGAAGTCAGTGTAGTGACAGAGTTCCTTACCGTAGGAAAATGAAGAGTGCAAAATGTCAGCATTAAAATCATCACTTCTTCTCTGAGGGAAGAGATCCCTAAAATACAAAATAAATTCATTTTATACAATGTGTCATGCCACAAGATATTCCGAGTATGATCTTGTGCTGTGCCTCAACTAGGGCTGTCAAGATATCAGATTTTCACAATACGATTATCATGGCAAAAAATATCACGATAACGATATCATCGCGATATCTATAGCAATCATTACAAAAATAATGCGATCACTTAAAATGCATCTTTAACTTTATTTTGCTCCCATGTTTATTTTCTCTTTAAAAACTGAAAACAACTGATTACAATGAATTTTTCATGGCAGTCAACAAATAAGATTCATCAGATTATCAACTGAAACAGTCACATGAAGTTTAATAATTTATTTACATATTAGTATTTTCATTTTTTAAATGCCACTATTATCGCAAAACCGGTATATCGCGACACCCCTAGCCTCAACATGCAGATGTTCCCCTTACCAACCTTTTAATGAGATTAAGATGGATCTATCCTGCCAGCATAAACTGGGAAATAAGCCCTCATGACTTCAGCCTATTTGTTTTTTTAATCATGAAGGATTTACAATCTGATACAAATGTTTTGCTTCAATGTGAGGATAGCCATCTCATTGTAAAAACTAGTGGTGTCCTTAAAATACAAAACGCATACCTTATTACTAATCAATTATACATTTATACATATTTTCAATGACTTAAGCATTGAACTCGGTCACAGAACATGTTCATGGGATATATGGCGAAGAATTTATAATTGAGCAGCACTTAAGCAATCTACTGTCAAGAGACAGGCTTGCATAATGCACTAGTGGTTAGAGCAAAAGTCAGCCATCAGCTGGTTCTCCCCTCTGAGTAGAGGAGTTGTCAGATAGTCAGGATCATTATCTCCAAACAAGACCTGTATTGCCAAGCCAACAAATGACAGCCCAGTACAATAACCTTGGCGTATCTGCCTTGTGTGCATTTATGTTAAATGGGTCTCGCTATTCTTAGAACAGATTGTTTGTAATGTTTAATTATTTAGAAATGGCAGCACGTTTGAGACTCAAATCCTTACACGAGTGGGGCATGGGAAGCTAGTGGTGTCACTCAGCAAACATGATGCAGTTATACTGTTAGCTATTACATTTTCTGTACCATATTGTACAGTACTAAGATGTACTTCAAGTAATATATTACAGAAGAATAATGAGGAAGCTGATTAAAAAGATCAATCTAAAGTGTAATCATGCATTTTACCTCATCAGATGCAGCTCAGGTATGGGCCTCAGCTCTTTGGAAGAGAGGTTCTCCACCACAGGTGAGTCAAGGTTTGCTGAGCCATTGCTGAGCCTGTCGCTGCTTTCGTATCCCGATTCAGTTCGCTGGAACTTCCAGTTGTCATTGCGGACTTTAAGGGCAGCTGAACCCTGTGACCTATCCTTGTCACTGTAGCCACCCCGGCTATCCGAATCCAGCGAGCTGCGGCTACCGCCAGTTTCATGCCTCTGCTCGTCCTCATAGATAGTCATTAGGCTCTTGGGTTTGCGCTCTTCTCGGCCTCCCCATGTGAAGTCTCTGTCTCGCTCTCGTTCACGGGAGGGTGACTGACTACTGGGCCTTCTCCGAGGGCTATACTGCCTTCGCTCCTGACTTACAGAATTACCACCACCAATACTACTGCCACTTATCACACTGTCCACATTTAGCGCTTCCCGCATGGGCTTCCATGGTCGACTAGACCTGCTACCACGACTGTTCCCTCTGCTTTCTGGACGCTCCCGTGAATCTTGGCTGCTGTCCGTATCATATCCATTAGAGATCTGGTCTAGTCTCCGGCTGTGGTGGCCACTGCCGCTGCTGGGCACTTGCACCCTTGAGTGAGACCGAGGGGGTTCGTGGGAGGACCGACCGCCCAGGTGGGGCGTTCGCTCAGTCCGAGTGGGACCTTTGCCCTGGCTGCTGTAAAGTCGAGTATCCAGGTACTGCTTGAAGCCATTCTCTGGAGGGGAGGCAGAGCGGGAGTAGATCCTCTCTTGACCTGGATCTGAGTTTAAGTGAAAGAAGTTTCATGAGTGCTTGAACCAAACAGCACACCATATTCTCAACAGATGCTTCAGGTCACCGATTCAAAAATATTGCCCTTTCTTGTTTAAATTAAATCAAATCATTTACCAAGAAATCCATCCAAGACTGCATAGACATGACATTAGGTTAGATATTGTTACTATGAAAGGGGTCAGAATAAAACATCTAGTCAAACTTCTGTCAGCTCCCAGAAGCCAGGGTTCCTTTCAACTGCACCAAAATTATTTACATCAACATTTGGTACTGATGTATACAAGGGGAAACTTTTAGCGGTCAAAATAACCAATCCAGGTAGCTGTAACAAGGAAAGCCAAACAGCAAAACAATGCTGATTCTGACACTGCATTTTGGCTGGCGTCATATCTCTCCTGCTGCTCCCGATGCCAAATGACAGTGCTGTGTGTCATGTTGCCAAGAACAAAAATTGACTTTCACCAACACCTTGACCCAAGACACAAAGCCTTGCTAAAGAGAACCGCAGGTAGAGTAGAAAGTGAGGGAAGGCCATGGCGACAACGGGGTTACTGACATTTATTGCGGTGATGAAGAGAAGAGAGGAAGGTGTAAATAATGGACACCAGGAGTCAATTTTCCTCCATGGTGCGTACAAAGAGGGTAGCCAGCTCATGTGCTGACATCCATGCAGATATTGATGATAAAAGGTGGCACTTTGGTGTATGTGTGCATTTATGTGTGTATATTTGTGCGTTTGCAAATGCACAAGTGATGTGTACAATAAGACAAATAGAATGGTGTTAACTAGAGGATAAGAAGCTCTAGTGATGAAAATTATCCTTCCCACATGAATGCAAAACTTTTAATGTGCATGTTCTAATTGTATTTTTAAGGCTCATCCATCCTACGCACTTTTATAGCTATGTCCAACAGTATTTGCTGACAGTGTGTGAATCACAGGATATGTGCTCCGTATAGATGTCGTCATGTGATCTGTAGTAGGGTCATGGTCTCAGGTGTGCCAAGTGAATATAATAGGATACAATACTGCCGGCCCTTGGAAGTAACGTCGCAAGAGATGGAGTCCCTATTGCGTTGGATTTTGCTGACTGTGTGAGAGAGTTAAATCACTTGAAACACTACTGTTCAAGCCTTTGGCAGTGTGTATGATGCAATTGTGTTTTAAGAGCTTCTGCTGCCAGCTCAATTATGTGAATAGGTACATGAAGCTGAGGTTCACCATTGTCTAAATCAATACAGTAAGACATAATTTAGAAATACCCCAGGGTCAACCCTCGAAATCCCAGTCTGAACTGAGTGGTAAAGTTTCTTAAGCTTTTTCCTGAGTGGTTCAAAGGGTGGTTTTCTGGAGTAGGCTTTTTAGCAAAGTGCTAGCCTGGGCACAGGCAGTGCTGGGGTAGATTTATACTACTTACATTATCTGTAGTGTCACCTCCAGCCTTGCCATCCATCACAGCAATAACGCTAGCCTCCTTTAGCCGACTGCATTCAATCATAATGGGACGTGAGCCTGGTGCTAACACAGGCTGCTGCTGTTTACTTGGTGGATTTGGGAGTGTGTTACAAGTGTGTTCCATAATCCCTTCACAGATACTTGAGCACTGAGGTAAGCATTAAAGGAGATGACCAATCAGCCTACTGATTAGAACCACCACACAAACTCAGTTGTTGAGATGAGAGCAGAAGGAGAGATGAGACAAATTAATATGTTGACCAATGGTGGCGGGAACTTTTGGTAGCTTTCTCTGAATTTTGCCATTAATAAGTACAATTAAATCCACCCTCATATTGACTCATATACTGTATATCACTATTTGGTTTGGCCTGTTTGTTTGTGAATGCTCATGTAGACCGCAGAGGGGGAAACAATGACTCTGAATATGAGCGAGAGGGATGAAGGCAGGCTTGAACAGACGTCAGCACTTAATCCCCTTTCTGACACATTGCTCCCAAACCGAGGGTTACATAAGGGGTAGTGGAGTGTTTCATAAAGCCTGGCAATTCTCATGTGTATGTTTACGTGACTATCATGTCTTTTGGTGCTCTATGTGTGTGTCACCATGTTTATGTACAGTCAGCAGGGAATAGTGATGTCCTTTGTTCTCTCTCACTCCGCTGTATGCGTGTTATGCATTTGTCCACGTTACATATACTGTATATCTGCATGTATGGTGATGGCTTCATTTAAAATGAGAAAACGTATATTATTCGGTGGATTGCTAAGGACGACCAACCTCTGTAGCGTGACTCCGGCCTCCGCTGGCCGCTCCTATCAGGCTCTCTTCTGGATGGATGCATCCCCCGGACCGCTCCTGCTCGCTGGGCAACTTCTCTAGAAATCTCCCTGAGGCGACTCTTGGGATCACTGGTGCCAATCTTCACTACAAAACAGCAGAGGTATAAGAGTATTAAATTAATGCCAAAGACAAACGCACACAAAACAGCTGTTTGATAAGCTTCAAAGGGGAGTAGATGTACACAATGGGTCTTATAAGCCACACTGGAAGTGATGAGCTAGTTTTAAGGGTGAACAAGTTAACCCTCTCTAGGCAGTAGTTAACTTTTTTCAACCTCAGTTGTGCCTCTGCTGCATCAGGTGGAGATTTCCACCACTGCAGACTCAAACAGGACAAATTATCTTCATCTAGATCTATATATAGATAGATATATATGGTCACTATACCCTCCTCCTCTCTTTCCTTGCCAACGTTCTCCACCTCTTAGCCCTCCACCCTCCCAAGGCATTGGGCAGTTGCTGAGTGTGTAGATGCAGATAAATGTGCTGATGCATACACCATGCTTTCTGCTGCATGAGGGGAAAGGCAGCGGGGTGGAACCATGGCCATGTAGAAGCCATACCTCTACACTATCTCTATGTCTGTGCTGAAAAATCACTTTGAAACACAATGACTTGCCATGGCATTGAAAAAGAAGAGCTAATTTCTGTCAGCTGATTTCAACAGGGATTGAAATAATGTCCATGTAGATATTTTCTATATCAAGACATATGATAATATTTCATATGTTTTTTGTCTTTCTCTCCTTTTAACGCCATTTACTTATCTCTTCTCCCTCCTCGTACATCAGTATGTGCACAAGTCTGACATCTCTCCTTAACAAATGTCCCTAATCCCCTCTATATTACTAACATGGCCAAATTTAGTTTTACAGGGAAGACATTTAATTAGGTCTTCCTCTGGTTGCTGTGCCCCATCCTCGCTTGTCGCATTTCTCTGTGAACCCAAATATTTATAAATTACACGCTCTTTCAAGGCTAGAAACATACACTACAGCCCCCACACCATGTGACCCATCCCTCCCTTTGCATGTTTCCTTCTCTTGCTCACTGCACTTTCCAATGTAGTTTGCCTGTTGCAAGAATTTCCTTTGAAGAAGTGACAGTATAGTGAAATAAGGCAGATCACTCTACTCACTTCAAAATATTGTCAAAGAAAGTCTCCTTTTAATTTGCATTGAAAACAAGTGAAATTATCTCACCCCACTGATAGATTTTTCCAATACTCAAAACTAGATTTGTTAAAATTGAGATTTTTGCAGTGTCCTCCACCACATTTTGGGTTACAGATCTCTCTCTGACTTTTATCCCATTGCACTGTCACCATATCCATTCCTTCCACTTCTCCTCCACTCCTGTCTCGTACCTGGTCCCCGTCCACCGCTGGTCTGAGCGCTGCCCCTGCTGAAGGTTGAAGGGGCCTTCTGTTTGAAAGAGCCTTGGCCCAACAGAGAGCTCAGGTTCTCCCTGGTGAGGTCCAGCATCCTCAGGGCTGGAAGTGGAGACTCGGAGCCTGAGTAGCAGCAAAGAGGGAACACAGAGAGATTTTGAATTTTCTAGGTAAATCCATTTAAGCTTGGGCAAAGAGCAAAGAGAAACACAATAGACCTAATTATTAAAGTCACAAAAAAGTTGTCAAAGACTGACGACACAAAAAAGTTGATAATAGAGTTATCAGATATTCACTTAAAACTAAGAAACAGACAAGAAAATGTCGATAAAAAAAATATCCACACAATGGAAACACAGGTCTCTTTTTGAGGTATGTTTGAGTCTGACTTCAAATGAAAGTGACTAGTAAATTACGGGAATTATTGTATTTACTGTTAATGAAATGTGTGCTAAAAGAGTGAGTGCACTAGTTGAAGAGGCTACCAGCATTGCAACAATACGCATTCATTTTTGAATATATAGCAAGGATAAACATGGTGGGCTTGATCTTACATGAAAACACCATATTCCCCTGAATTCCTGTCCACACATGAAGGTAACATTTGTTTTTCTAGTCAAACACTACACTCTGGCTGGAAGTACGGAGGCAAATAGTTCTAAACAAAATAAATAAATAACGCTTGACCTCAACAGCCAACCATTGTACTCAAGACTCCAGACTCTGAATCCAGCTTGGCATGGACAAGACACTTTGAGTTCAAAACACCAGACAAAGTGGTCCACAGACTGTGTTAAACACAAAAAGCCTGCCATGGCTTGTTTCCATACTAATGAGTGTGTTATGGCATGGCACAACATTTGAAGTTATAATCAAATAGGTCACTTAGGACAAGGTTATGGATAGCAGATGCAAGGAAAAAAGAAGAAAAACCATGCTTAATAGGCACACTACGAAGCAAGCATCTCACAGGAGCTGGTTGTTGTCAACACCAGATAAGGACACTAAGGCATCATTTAATCTTATCTGACATAATGAGACTATGTTGCCAACAGATCTGAGATAATAACGATGCAGTTGATGCTAATTATGATGGTGATTTTCACTTTCATTACATTTACATTACATTACGGCATTTAGCAGACGCTTTTGTCCAAAGCGACTTACAATAAGTACATTTTGTCAACAGTATTCAAACCAACCATATATCACAGTTTTCATCAGCTAAGCATTCAATAGGAATATGCAGCAATAATAAGTCGCATCCGT
>OMLI01060193.1:19567-39339 GCA_900302605.1 Rondeletia loricata
TGTGAGACACACAAAAGGCATGCTCACGCGCGCACACCATAAAAAAAAAATACATCAAATTAAGATTTTTTTTTTTTTTACCGATTTACAAGCTGTATACACACACACACACACACACACAAACATAAGGCCATTAGCATACAAAACACATACAAACACGCATACACACCTATACCTTGCAAATAGGCATTCTCAGTGCCCCCTCAAGTTTAACGAGTGAAGAGCCAAAGACAACTATGTGTTATCAGAAGGAAAGCTTCACGGCAGAACTACAGAGACATGTGGACAAACCAGTGCACTTCCACACCACTACTGCAGTACTTTGTAGTGACCGAGTTGGGGGACTGCAGTGGAAAGTGGGGAGGGAGGCAGCGGACTCTTCAGTGCTATAAAGGCTCATCAACCCTGGGGCTCATGAAGGGCAATCAATGGGGTCCTTATTGGGCGATAAAGAGACTGGTGCTGGGGATAAGAGATTGAACAGTGCTACTCTCTGTCGTTCATAAAACAGACCACCTCAACTCACACAAGTACATTTTAAGCACTGGGTTTCATGGGAAAGGGGATCTGCAGGCTCCGCTGTCAGGTTTCTAAAATGTGAGTTGTGGCTAATCTGTAGAGTAACTCAGCAGATGACCAAACACTTTGTGTAGAAAATTCATGCATGTGTTTGCTAAAAACATATATATAACGTATATCTTTGTAGGCTGTTGATGCCCTGTACACACCAGCACTCTTCTCAGGTGCCGGTCAGAGCAGCAACACTGCAAACCTGATGAAGCCTTGTGGCAAAACGTGTTCCGACACTTCACTGTATTCTTATGCAGCTATATAGATAAATGTGTGATGCATATTTTTGTGTCAATATGTGCACGTTTCCTCACCTCTTTCACAGTGGCGTCGTCAAAAAAGACCCATTTGGAAGACTTGGTGTGGAAGGCGAAGGCACAGTAGTGGCGGCTGGAGTAGCAGATCATCCCAACCAGCAGCAGCTCTCCCTTTTTGGCGTGTTCATCTGTCACCCTGTAGAAGAGCTGTATGTATGTGTACACGCACACACACACACACACACACACGCACACACATTACTCATCAGCATCAACACTGCACCAGTAAGCGGGCAGGCCAGTGAATGATGTCGATAGCTAGTGGAATCAGTTACTCCATCTGTTTATAGATTAAGCTGTGAGGGAATGAACCAGCATTGATTTGACAATCAGTGCAAATAACGTCTGGTTTAAATCAGAGCTGTTATAGCAGCACTTGATATCGAGACTACCACTTGGCTACAGTGGTCCACAGTATTCTTAGCGAGGGCCTACACTGTAATATGCAGCGGTCTTCAACTGTTCCGCTTCCCACGTGGGCAAAATATTGGCTGCATCAATGCACCAATCACTGTATCCACTGACCTTAGAAGAAACCCTGTAAATGAGTTCTCTGCGCATTGAATGCATGTTTATAAGGCAAAAGGAATCTCTCTCAAAAACACTTGCATTTAAAAAAAAACATCTTTTGAAGAAGTACCGCATGTCACCTTCTCCCTACTAAATCATATCCCTTCTCTTCTGCTCACTGCTCAAAAGATTCCTTCTACCTCTCTCCTAAGCTCGAATTTTATTTATTTTCCAAGTAATTGTCTCTTACATGATCATTCAATGGTCAGAGGAATATTGCCAGGTCACTGTGAGCCTGACAAACCTTATTATTGGCTGCTTGTAATGTTGGTGATAGACTACTGATAGACTCATTGTAAATCACTGTGGATGAGAGCGTCAGCTAAATGCCTACATTTCAACAATAACCGTTCTTAATTTTTTTTTTTTTAAAGCAGTCAGGCTCCAACAGCGGGCCGATGGGAGACGTGGTTGTGAAACAGCCACTTGTTTCTCCCTCCCATGTTTCCTGCACAGCCGGTTCTCTCTTTCTGAGACAATAGATTCCAAAGCAGGGGGAGGCTTCCTTTAACACCCAATAAAGTCACATGAAACGTTCCCTAATGAATCAAGGCCTTTGTGGCGCGCTAGTGGGATGGGGGTAGACTAATGCTCCTGATGGAATGCTTTCGAAACTCGCAAGAGGGAGCTGTCAAATACAGGGTCTGAATACTTCAATGGAGAAGTTGTCATGTGTCGAGCATATGAAGGTTTGCCCTGATTGATTTTTTTTTGTGTGAACTGAAGTGAACCAGCTACTGAGGAATGTTTAGCATGTCATGTGCTATATTATACTCATGTAATTCAGTTTCCTTGATGACCATGTGAAAATTGCAGTTAACCTAACCAAATATATCTAAGGGGAAAACATGATTTTATGGGGAGAAAAGGAGACAGGGCAGTTGGCAAAACAAGTGTTGTGTTGCACAATTGAAAAGCACACAAATACCACACAGCGATTACATTTGAGATTTCGAAACACATGCCCACATGTGTACTTGTGATCAAGCATGTGTGAATATAAACAGGACAATGAACACAGTCTTAAACACAAGTTTTTTTCTATCTCAATGACATCTATTCAGCCCACATGTTCACTCAGAAACGCACATAGATATACACACGTAGACACGTGGGGGGGGCTTGACAAGCTGACCAAGGTCAGCAGGGGCTTTTTGATCAGTGGCGCGGGCCAACGGGGCATTGGGTGTTGACTGCTTACGCAATGGCCCCGATTTACAGAGGAATAAATCCCCACTTTATTTCCCACATATGCTCAATTGCACCAAAATAAACGGACCCTAACATGGCAGGAAAAGAAATGGCCGTTGCGAAGCTGCAGTCATGTGAATGAACACATTCCAATAATACAGTAACCAGTTGAGTTTTGACACCCCTTCTGAAGTTTGACCAATCCAGCATAGCTCCTTATTCCCTTCTGAAAAGAAGTGCTTTGAATATGTTTTTTTTTTTTATCTTATACAAAAGATCCTGTGGCTGTCCAACTTTGACATGTTGTTGTTAAAAATGAACCAACTCCAAATAATTCCACAAACCACAAAATATGAACAGACTAGTCTTAGTGCTTTTAAGGCATAAAAAAAACCTCAATTATCGAATGGAATAAACAAGTTTACCCCAGAGAGATTGAGATGAGGCCCCAGTGAGCGGATAACATCCTGGGTGAGGTCTGACTGCTCAGAGTCCCAGACGAAACCTATGGTAACAATCTCTGGGGAGTTCATGAGGACCCGCCTGATCTTAATCCTCTGGCCACAGTTACTCTGGGGGAAAAAGACAGAGACACAGAAAGAGACTATATTACCCAAGTGTGCCCGATTAGCCAGTGGATTGTCAAACTGACCAGCCTGTAAAAACAAATATTGAAGAAAATACTTGAAATTCATTGGAGTCCCGCAGAAACTTTGTACCTACAATTTGGTCTTTATTTTGGTTATTGGCCGCCCAAGGTTTCTTCCATTCTTTTTCCTAATAAGGTTTTCTTGGAAGTATTTCCTTGTATGCTTCCAGGGTCTAAGGTTGGTGGGGGCAGGTAGGTTAGGCTTTGTAGAATAGGTAGGCTTGCCATGTAAAATTAGCCATTGTGTGTCTTGTCCTTTGTTCTGCTTCCTTGTGTTTGTCTTACGTCACTCTGTTCTACAACTGATTGTTAATCAGTTAGATCTAGTTTCGCTCATTCTCTGTAAAGTCCTCTGGGACACGCTCGTGATAAAGGGCTTCAAAAGTAAATGAACTTGAAAACACTTTGCATAGTCCACTTACCGGACAGCTACGGAGGTCCCCGATGGTACTTGCTGCTTGTAACAGTTCCCCGAATGACTCATCTCTGCGCTGATACACCTGTTGGCTGAGAAAGAGGAGACGCAGAAAGAGACACATTGTCAGCAGAAGTGTAGGAAAAAATGAGCCAGGAAGAGGAAGGGAGACAAACTGAGACAAATGGGAACAAATGAGGGTTGGGACAGAGTTAAAACCGACGTGCGTGTCAGCTAAAAAGTGAAGTGGTAGCCTGCTCAAGAATGTGCATTAAGAGACGTGAAAAGCACAAATAGATTGGAGAAGGACAGATGATAATGGGGAGGTAAAGTAAGTTTCATATTTCCAGTGAAAACAAAACCAGAGTGCCCTACCAGAGGGCGGTGGTGGAGACATAATGCACCAGCTCTGTAAATGGCAGGGGGTCGGAGGACGCCCCACAGCTACGGCACACAGACTGCAGAAGGGAGAGAGGGAGAGACCAAGGGGGAGACAATCAAAAAAATAATAATACATGGGTGTTAGTGAGGCACCACATAGCCACTGCCAAGTACTAATTATCAAGTCAGCATGTCATTTTGCAAAGAGTGGCTTCATGAAAAGAAACCCCTCTGGGCTTGTTTTGTATAAACTTGGAGAGAGATGATGGAACGCAAATTGGACGTGGCAGCAGCAATAGTCTTGGTGATAGCAGGGTTTGAGTCTTGCAGCTTTCCTTGTCACCAAACTGTGGGCTCTATAGTATTCTTTAACACACCAGGTGTCCAATTTAATTTCTGAAGTTATCACTCTCTCATCAACCAAGGCAATCCACATCCAGCGTGCAGGGCCTTGATAATACAATCCTTGTTGGACTGGGTGCTCTGAAGTCGGGGTGGAGCAAAATCCACCGAC
Source organism: Rondeletia loricata (assembly GCA_900302605.1). NCBI lineage: Eukaryota > Metazoa > Chordata > Actinopteri > Beryciformes > Rondeletiidae > Rondeletia > Rondeletia loricata. The sequence goes on from OMLI01060193.1 coordinate 24,175, forward strand.
CGAGCCTCTAAGGGATTTACTCCAAAGGCTGTGTTATCTATTTGATACAGAGATAGTAGGACTGGTGTGGGACTAAGGGACAGTGTCAGTGATGGGCATCGTGGCCACTGGGCAGGGTGGCGTGTGGCTGTGCTGGAATGTATGTGTATACCATCTGTGATTTATCTGGTACTGCTGCTGCTCTGGGGAATCCAACCAGAAACACCCTCACTATTCCAGTGGGGTAACCCAATCTCAAAACATAACGGATTGGATTGCTACTGTCTCAGACAGTGATCCATGTGCCTGTCTGTGTATATGCTGCTGAATCTTCACATTGGCTTGGTTAGCGTGTGTTCAATTGGTCCACACACTGTTAGGCAGAGCAAACGTAGCATTATAATCAACACAGTGATAAAGTAGCACAAAACAATTCATCAGCGTGAATTAATAGTCACCGCCTCTTCCATGCACAAAACAATCATACATCAAGGTTAATTAATATGCTGATTAATAAATTCTAAACGCCTATTTACCTGCTCGTAAAGTGACATAGCAAACTTCTGGTGCGTGATGCAAGACTTTGAAGTGCAGGCGTCCGTCTCCTCAGGCACGATGTGCAGGTGGATCCTCTCCAGAATGTTCTCCTGTGATAGAGTAAGAGGTCTATAAGGTACAGGATGAAATATTGGAATATTTCCTACTCCGCTGTAGGGAAGCCACTGCTTGTTCAAATCACTATACAAGTAGCACTGGACATTCTCATTCCCATTTCATAAAGAAATTCATTTGAAGCACTTATAACAAGTACCATGCCATACATTTGTTTTACCACAATATTTCCAGGAGCGAAAATACAGTACAGTGGCACACAACATTACACACTCATTCAGAGTTCAAGCTTAGGAGTCATGTCGTAAACTTTCCAGCCGAAGGAACACGTTTAAAGAGCAAGTGCCACTCCATTTTTGCGCCCTCTTGTTGCTATGGAGTCCTTTGTGAGTTTATAAAATATTAAGGCTGCATGTAGACCTGCAAAGGTTACAGGCGTAACTTCACAGCCACTGACACTGGCTAATTCTTCCCATAAATTCTCCCATGGCATACTGTGATCTGTGTGGGATTAAGCATCAAGATTCCCTATAAAAGACACATTTTGGCATGTACACTTCGGTTGTTGGAACTTGGAAAAGGGTTTGAAAAAGGTTACTTCAAAGAGTGTGTCTGTATGAGGGGACTTTGTAACTTTGTATACAAAGCAAGAAACAAAACACCAAAGCTGTTTTGCCTGGCATCTGACTTCACAGGTGTGATATTGCCTGGTTGCTCTGGAGTGATTTCTCATTCAAAAAGCAACCTGTTACACAAGAGTGCAGGAACCTGAGAGTTGGGAGTTAATGTTTATGCTTGTTTAATCCAGTGTTCACATAGAGTCTCAACAACTCCTGTTTTAGAGAGATTTGATTCTCTCTGCTGTTTATACAAAGCAGTGTAATGAGACATCCTGAGGGAATGAACAACAGAATAAAATGAGTCTACATTGAGTTTATAGCAATTATATTAAATTAAGAAACCAAACACAAGCTATAAATAAACCCATTAAGCCTGATGGTCAAAAGGAAACATAAATTAAAAGTGAAATGTAGCAATAAAGGCTGCAGTATCTGTTTTCTATTTGATGGTTGGAGTCAAAATAGAACTGGAGTAGAAAAGAAATAAAACGCACCCATAAAATAATTTCATTGCAGTTGAAAAAAAACAAAGTTCTGGCCATATGGTGCTCCATTTTGCTAAACAGAACACAAAAATTGGAACAGATATTTGTTAAAAAAATGACACAGGACCCATGAAATTGACTTTAAAAAGCAAAAACGTGATGCTACATAATATGGTAGCACTGGCGCTTATATAACCTGTCATGATGATATTTAGAGGCAGTGTGGCAGGGGTTGATGGGAGGGGAAGGGAGGCTCTTTCAGTGACCTCGCCAAACAGTTTGTTACAGCACATTACCCTAACTGTGTGGCAGTGTAACACACAAACACACACATTCCTTTCCATCCGCCAGTCTCCCTCGCCCAGGACAGCCTGGTTACTGCAGGAACTTACGAAGCACTCTGCGGCATCATCCATGTAGCCCAGCTGGAAGCGCTGCTCATCCTTAAAGGTCTCTGCCAAGGCGTGACGCAGGTTGTCAGAGGGCAGGGCGTGCTCCCGACTGTGCTGAAACTGGGAGAAAATACCCTGCAGAAGAGAAGAAGAAGTTGTTTGCAGATGAATTATAAGACATTTTGTTTGTTAAAAACAAATCTGTGGCACCCTCACTACTCAATGTCCATAGTCTGGATATGTAACCCAAACACTCGCCATATCAAATCAACAGTGACAAACAAGTCAACAATGTTAGTTCTCATTAACTATGCTGCTGATTGTACCTTACCTTCAATGCGCAAAAGATGCATGACTCTCCAACACAGAAGTGGCCAGTTAGCTGCCTCAAGCTTCGCCTGAAGATGTCAAGATGCCATAGCACCTGGACAAGGGATTGAAGAGACGCATGAGGACATCAAGACTCTTACACTCCCCAGCTTGACCCTGACCTTACCAATGTAGCACTTCTTACTTAAAAGATTACTAAAAGAATAAAGCAAACATAGTCACAAGCATCAAAAACGTTGAACACATTTAAATACAATTATGAGAAAAGGTGAATGGTCATGAAACCATTCAGGTTCATCAAAGGTTCATCACAAGTTCATCATCTTTAAACCAACCAACTTAAGTTACCTACTACCCTTTTAACCATCAATAATTTTGTAAGAGCAGGTATCAAGTGGTGGCTATCTCATTTTGGAAGAAAACTCTCCATATCCCGTGGCTCCTTTTGTTGTGTATGGTGTTGCGTGACAAGGCACTAGGACAGTCTCCGAGGTCATGTGGAGCAGAGGGTGAGACGGACGACTTCCTTTGCACAGAAACAAAGCCCAAGGTAATGATCATCTTCAGCCAGCTCATCGGCTGTCTCACCATCTGAGTCACAGTCCCTGAGAGTGACCTCACTGTGGGCTGACTGGAATAGTGAACCAACTTGCCTGCCACTATCCCACTAGACAAAAACAATAAATAAATGACGGTCCTATTTTTTAAGGGGGTGGAACATGGCGTACAGCCCCTATAGACAAAACAACAAGCATGAGGAATGTAGCACACTGGCAGGGATAACATCACTGCCTCTAATAACTCTGCTTAGTAGATACTTCATCCTGGGACAGAGGCATTACTTTAACTTGAATTACTTTTCCTTTTCAGAGGTCTGGTCAGTTGCAATGTTATAATGTATTTCAGGTATATTCTTGTCATAAGTGTATAAACGATGTAAATAGAATCATCATTCTGTATTTGCGTGTTCAGTGAAGGTAAATGTGATATGTAATGTAATAAAGGCACTAGCAAAAGGTATTATGCTTGACCTCACATGCCCATTACATGATGCATGGAAGAGCTGCAACCTGGAGGAATTATTATAGTATCAATTATTACTTTGCAGTACTAGTAAGCTTTTCCTGTTTAGTCAAGTTCAATCTAATAAGGATGAATACAAGAAATGAATCCACGGTTAACCTTGAAAATCACTTGTTAGTATAAGTTATATTTATAAAATGAACCAATAAATGTCAAACTACAATACAGTCTGGTTGATAATCCAATGAACCTAAACTCTAAATTTTTCCATTAACAGATTTGTTTAAGGTGAAGGATTCCAAAACCATAAAATGGAACGGAGTTAGGATTAACAATTGTTCATTATATCGAGAGGGACCTTGTGGATAGCTCAATATTTCTAAGAAGTAAAGCTGAATTAGATACAGCTACAATCAGCCGTGGTCACAATGTGATGGACCTACCTGCACAGCACTGTTGAGGAAGCAGCTGTTTTGGCCCGGCTCGTTCAGCAGGCCTTTGGTGGGGGCTAGAGACAGCATGCTCCCCGGCTGGTATGATTTGGCAAGATTGCCCCCCGGCTTCCTGAAGAACTTGACCCATGCCATTGGATAGCGGGGTCTGCCTTTTGACGGATGGGAGAGTCAGACTATGGGGCAGGTTGGTGTTGGGGTAGGATCCCTCTGCCCCTGAAGGAGGAACTCCCCAACAGTCTGAGGCTACGTTATTCCGCAAGCTGCAGCAACTGTCCTGCTACACATGGGCCTCTACTCCATTTCTGCAGCTTGAGATGAAGGTGTTTTTACCTTGTCTGATACTTAGAAGTCTCTCAGATTAAACAATGAACGCTCAACACAAAAAAGGGAAAATTACAATGAAAGTCTCAGTTTTGGAAATCCTTTGATGTTCACTGGTCTGGTATTTCTCATGAGAAGTGTTTTGACCATGAAGGAACATGCCTCAGCCATTCTCTAGTCTTGATGGTTCTGCACAAGGCTTCAGATCAGGTTAAGGAGGGACTGTGGACCCTGGATGTCCCCAGGGGATTGCCACATGGTCCTGATGCGATTGAGGACAATCAGTTGGAATCAATCGGTCGTCTCCGAGGTTCATCCATCTATGCAGGCATCTCTTAGCATTGGATATCACATGCGGCTGGACTGTGCAAGAGAAAGACAGAATACGATTTTAAGACAATGTACAATTTTGATTACATTTTTATGGAAGACATTATGGAACCTATTATCAGTTACTGTATTTCTAGTATGTTTAATTGCCTCATTCATTATCCAACATTTATGTAGTTGAACGGAACGATGAGTTCTTTATTAATAGAGTGTGGAGTCGTAACTCCAGATCAGAGCCCAAACAAATATTGATTGTTGACCATTTGTGGCCTAAAAATTGAAAATGTACAAAGTGAAATATTGCTCCCCCCCCCAGTTTGCTTGGCATATTCATTATTTTATCAACTCAGCAACAGACTACAAAAGAAGACTGGCCTGGCCTTTTTTTTTAAAACATGACAAGAGTTAGCACAGCACATTATAACAAACCACTGAAGGTGCAGTTCAATTTATGATTCCTACCTGCAGCCCAATCAACAAAGTGAGCGACAACAACAAAAACCTGAATGTGCAGTGTACAACTATGAAAGCAGAATTGTTTGAACACAGAATACTTTGAGAGGCTCTCTGAAATGTGTTGTCTGCACAGTGTGGCTTGGCTGGTTGTTCACTGGTTCAGTTTGATGGATGAGTATGATTGTACTGATCGAGGCAGTCAAATCTGTGTCAAGGTTATTAGGTCAGCAAGTGCAGTTCTAACATGTTTTATCTAAGCTTTATATTATGTTCTTTTACGCCGTCCTAAATGATGACCAGGCTGTCCTATGACTATGGAAAACTGCAAGCATGGCATGGCGTGAATACTTCCAGTACAAAAGAAGTGCCAAGAAGAAACAGTGAGCAATAGTTTCTTGTGTGGTACATGGTGATTCATCCTCTTTTAGCACCAGACACCTAAAAAAATAACCTCAGTGAGTGAACTTAGTCTTCTGCTATTCAGAGTAAGGGCATGAAATATTGCCCTAGTTTGCACACACAATGAAACTTCCCTTTTGTGGCAGTCTCCAGAACCGCCAAAGTTTCAGCCAAAACCAGTTGGACAACATTTCCATCCTGGTATTTCAGGAATTCTCATCTGATCTTGACTTGCAACCATGCAGCTTAAGCACAGCAGGTTAATGGTGGAACCAGAAGTTTAGCATTTATATTCATCTTTCCCCAAGTCTACTAAACAAGAACTTGCCAATGTCTCTGCCTCTGTACTTTGCAAATGGACTCCATAGCAACAGCATTCCAAGGCAATCACTTAAGCCCAATGTTGCTTAAGAGCTGTTGTCTTCCGGTCCGGATTAGTTTCAGTGCTAGAGGGGCAAGTGGAAAACTGTACACTCCTGTATACCTCACCTTTATGAATGACATCATTTTACGTAACGGGCATGTTGTTATTGTCTGTAGTGGATCATAAACTATCGCCAGGCACAACAGGGCTTGACATTCCGGTGTCACTGGCCCAACCATTGTAACCACTCGTCCACTGGGAACGTAACATTCAACTACCAGCGCACGTGCATTCGTTCAAAGGAACGTCCATCACTCCAGGTCAAATCAAATGGTGATCCACATTACAAATCAGTCTTGCATTCAGCCCCCAATTAAAGGGCATTTAGTGCCATTTAAATACATCTAACATGACTGAGCAGCATCTCTTCCATGCCCATGTCCCAGCAACCATTAAAAAAATACCACACATGCCCATGTCCAAATAATTTAACATCAAATACGATAGCATGGAGAACGAAGCCAATGCATGTTTTGGATTGAGACATTGCTGACAACAGCAAGAGTAAAGATGGCTCTGCCTTTCTAGTAGTAGAAATGTTATTGCATTATGGTAGTCCATCTGAAAAACTGCCAACCTCACTTAGGTTAAACGATCTCTTTGTCTGAGCTGAATTGGCACTTGCTGACTACAATTGGATGACATGATTTAAAAGATTATGCTCCATTTCTGAAGGGCAAAGATCATCTCTTTTCGACACAACACAATAAAACCGAGTTCCATTTAAACAATGCCCTCTCAGGTTTCTCATTAACTCCTTTGGCACATCATACTTAACAATAATTAACATTACTGCTGCTGTCATTTCATTTTCTTTTATGATGTGGTGAGGCCATTCAGACACGGACTGACTGAATAACAATCCATAGAGGCTAAAGTGACACAGACCTAACTTGCTTAGTGTGAGGCAGAGATGCAAGGGTGATACGTTGGAAAGAATGATGCACATTGTCTGCACAGGTGACTAAGGTTAAGACAAGAACATGCTTATTGCTATTAATATGCTCCTGTATTATTATTCAAAATCTAGACCCAAGAAATGAAAACTCATTCCTCATAATCCATTTCAATGTAATGAGTGTATTAATGAGAGTAGTCATATGAAATATCTGCTTCCTGGTTTAAGAAGCATCTAGGTGGAGAAATTGACTGCCGATTGGCCACAATTTTGTAAACAAGCCGAGTTATGTCACGGCCTAATGTATGCCAAGATGACTGTCCACACCCTTCCGTTTCAAGTGTTAGGGGTGAATGACATCATTTTCTTGAGGCTACATTGTTCCTTATGAGTTTGATCATATTAAAGAATGTTTCTCATAAAACCCCTCTGGCGTAATACAAATGGGCAAAACAAATAAGCTAATTTCAAGGCTAGCGAATGTTGAAATACAACAAAGCACATCAAACAGACAAAACTACACCAACTCATCATATACTGCACACAAAAAACATTTTATCTCCGTGAAAGGACTTTCAACTGAATAACTTAGTAGGCCCTCAACAGTGCTAGGAGCTTTTCATGACACCCTCGGACTCAGTTCCCATATGCTTGCTAAACATCCTTACAGTCTTCCTTTGTAAACGAAGACTTGCTCAGTCATTTCGAGCAAAGTCCAGGATTGACTCATTTCTTCTTGTCGTAGGGGGAAATGCTAAGGCTAGCACCTTGGAGCAATCAGCCAAAGAGTCTGTTGTGCATCAGCAGCTTTGACAGGCTGAGGGAGTCGGTTAGATCTGGACATCGCTGGTGTCAAGGCGTGGGGAGTCTGGTGCTATCATTTATCTATTAGTGATCTGTTGATGGACAGCCTCATTAAGAATGATTTAATTGATCTATTTTATATGGTAATGCCAAGAGCCTCTGATGGATCGATCTGTGGTGAACTGAACCACACTATTTCAATGTCTGTAACATGAATACACACAAGCACCTTGTGAGAATAGCACACAGAGTGAAGAAGCATTTGAAGTATAATAAGAGGCATTTGTTGGAGCAACTGAGTGTACAGGTCCAATCTCTAATACCCATTACAACAAACACAGAGTACTGATATAGTATATAGGGTAATGAGAGCTTTGACATTTCCTGATATCTTCCTAGTTACATGAAAAACAAAACCTTTCGATATTCTCCGTGCACTTAATTTGTACATGACTGGCTACTCTTCAACTAAACGAATATTTGAGAGGCATCTAACAAGAGTTTCACTGGCAACTTTTTCCTCAGTTGTGCCAATCTCTACAATTCTCTCTACATCCCCCTTTTAACTCCTTTTGATCACATCCAAAATACTTATACAAGTGTCCGTGGGCCATGCATAGCCTTTAAATGAATCCCTGATCCAACTTTCCCTTGAAAAAGCAGAACTTGCGACACAGCATGGCACAGCTTTCAGCCTCTCCAAAAACTTCTGAGATTGTAGGAGTTGAACCGTGGTGCACTGTGCTTTTTCTTAATGCAGATTAATACATCATCCTGTCAAGCTGGTGCATTACACACCTGCATAATGGCTGAGTGTGACCCTTCCTGTTACTCCTCAACTCTGTCTCAATGTTGATGGATGGCTTTCCTTACTGGGGATAACGTTCAACAACAAAGCCTCCTCCCATGGGTGGCAAAGTATTCTGTGATGCCTTTTATTTTTGCTCTATTTCTTTCTTTTAATTAAAATGTTTCTGTATTTTAATAAATGTCACATATTTTTTGCCATTTTACCTAGGGACAAATAACTTGTGGGCTACACTGAGAAGTAACTTGTGTTCTAAGTGCACTATAAAGTGAAAAATTGAAAAATGTATGTCCACCTATTTCACACCCACACTAAATTAGCCCACACAAAGCAACTATTTTTTATTTAAAACTGCTGGCTGACAGCATAATTGGGTGGCATTAGGTGAAATTTTAATTTGTCTGTTGCTAGAGTAACAAAGAAACACCAATGTTTGAAGCTACAGACCTCAATGTGGAATAAATTCTTTGAGTAACTATTTTATTCACAGATGTTTTGGGATCCATTTGCTACAGTTGGCTATTAACTGGACGTGGTTACACTATCAACTTGTGAAATAGAGGCATAAATTCAATACCTTAATGAATGGAGTAAGAATAAAACAAATACCAAGCAAGGTAACAGACTATTGTGCGCCTGTTGCTATAAATTGTAGTTTCAGATATTGTACTACTTCCCTTGCCAGCTGCCCACCAATGTATTTAAAGTTAGTCCCTGGAACATGCATGATGACAATGAAGAAGTGGATAATAACGGAGTTTTTCCTACTCTGGATCTAGCCTTGGGAATGGGCAAAAATGCTTGGGTGCAGTCACGCAGACCTCTCAGCGGTCTCAGAGGTCTGACTCACATGGTACATGTATGAACCAATTCACAATTCCTTGGGACTTATTTATAGGTGACAACTGACTGTTTACCACCCAGGCTTCTCTACTTTACAAGTGTCTGATGCGAAGTATTTGAAATACTTCCTAGATTTCCTCTCCAACGCCAACACCAAGTTCTGATTTTCTATGATTTGGTGTGCTGGGTTTCCACAAATCTGTGTCGGTCTCCAGATTTTACTTAGTAAGACTTGGCGGCGGGCCTACACACAAAAAGTCTGAAAACATACACAAGCGTGAGCACAAGCGTCCACTACCTATAACAGAGCGAGAGTAATGAAACGTGACCCTGTACGCTGACATAACAGTGAAACCTGTAAAATTCCCTACAGACTACAGACATGGTTTAAGCCTCTGGGCAACAATGCAGCCTCCGTTTCCTGTGTGGGCTTCCTGCTCAAAGGCATTGCTGCTTTCCGGCACGCGGTCACCACGTTCAACCCTGTGAAACTGAACAGGTCACCCACACCGCACTGAGTCACCCGCTATTCCCTGCTCTATCCCACAGAGGAAAAGGGAGAACAAAAGCACATGTTCCTGGAACCCATACTGAAAAGACTTTGATTGAAATATAACATCCTCCTTTCCAAATGTCTCCCCGCTTGCAGCATGCCAATAAATTTCAGTGATGATGCTGGCCAACGACTTTCTTTCCCTTCTTTATTGAATATATAAATGAGTTTATCCAGCTCCAAAAGCTAAATGTAATGCGGCAAACCACTGGGTCAGGTGTTTTTAAACACATTCTGGCGCAGACTTTGTGTAAGCAGGGCTTGCAGTTGCTGCCATAATCTGGCAAAGCGGGCGAACTCTCATCAATAGCTGATGAAGGCTTAGTACATTAGCCAACAAGAACGCTTACTAAATGGAAACTTGTTTGTTTCTATCCATGTGCCGTCAAAAACATAAAAAGTAAAACCCTTTCACGTATTCTCCCATGCCTGAAAACACAGAAGTGACAAAACTGGTTCATCAGCATGTCTCCACATTTACTTTATCATTTTGGGGCCTGAGGGAATGATCCCGCAGCAGTCTAAAAGGATGAGTGTGCATGGTGTCTACAGTTTCGAACAGCTGATCATCCCGCTGCTCCATCATCAACATGCTTGTGAGAGTGAGGTGAGCTGTACAAGGGTCTCCTCACTGGGATACATTGTAGTGGGATGTAATATGGTCTATCTGAATGAGTTCTGCTGACTCCTGGATGTTTTCTCCATGTATGACAAAGACTACCCCGTATAAAACCTCTCAGTCCACACCAAACCAGCATGAGAGACTTGGCAGAGTGTGAGACGTGCTGATTTCTCTTAAGGTGTCACAAAACCATAAATGATGAAAGAAGGCTAATCTCTTTCCACATTAGCTAATGAAGTAAAAAAAGCATGTTTTTGAACACCTAACAATCTCCAACACACTCATAAGCTCCCACATTCAAAACACTTAGGCCTCCCTTTTGTGACACCCTTCAGTATTTCATAATAAACCTACAGAGAGCAGTAAACAGCAGTCTCCATATCGTTTCATGAGGAAATAACAGCAGTATATAGCAAACCCAACTCTTCAGACCAAGTCTCAAATGACAGCACGGCTCTTTGACAGCACTTTAAACTTTTCTTCAACGAGTTTTGTAAACTAACAAGTGTGCTAAAGAAAGCTACAGGACGGACAGTGACGCCAGGCCTACCTGCCTGGTTTCAGACTTACCTGAGTTTCAGGTAGGGCTGCATTTCCGCCCTGCGCATTGCTTCGGGAATGATATCTATAAAATTTAAATAAAGTTTGAAGAACAACTCGAATGAAGAGCCACTCACCCCGGAGAGGATAATAACTCCAATGTGGTAATAATATCCTCCAGTAGACGCCAGTTGGGATATTGTGGCTGAGTTTCGGTGGAAGAACTGAGAAGCCGCAGCAGCAAAGACGGTGAAAACTAAAACACTAACCAGACTAAACAACGTTAAGTGCCGCCTGTAACCGCCGCTGAAACGTCACTGTCACTGGCTTTTTCAAAAACCTTCCTTCTTGTACTAATCCCACTTCGGACACAACACGCGTCCCATTCACGCGCGGTGTATTCCGGGTTTCAGAGGCGCGCGGCTCTGCTTGCTGCAGTTCGCTGTCGCGCGGCGGTAGAGAGCAATGGTCGACTTCTGCACCTGAAATACTGGATTAGTGATGTTTTCAGAGCTGCGAGGTCAAACCCCGCCTCTTCAACAATGTTTACTGCAGTCTGTACTACTGTACACCGCTGCCACAGCTTCAGTACACACACACACACACTCACACACACACACACACACACACACACACACACACACACACACTGCCGTTTGCAGAACACCAGCCTTGGCAGTCTTGTTAATGTTGCGTTATGAGTTTGCAGCCCACTTGTGTGTGTCAACCATCCAGTGTCAAACGATGCATGGTGTCAGTTTACAACTTCATACAGCATATAATTCAGAATATGTTTAGAAATATGCTTCAGAATGAACCAAATTGGTCAAATATGTAGCCTATTTGTACAAATACAAAATATATTTTGGACAGTTGGAATAAATGTTCTTTCTGTCTGGAAGCAGTGATGTGGCTAAAAGATATCCAGTCATGATCATCATAAAGCAAACAACCACCAATATAAACAAGAATCAGTTATACTTTATGTTTTTTTAAGACCCTATCCTCATATAACACATCAGTTTGATATCATGTATACTATGAATGTATTGCATAAAGATGTATGCCAGCCTATAAAGGTGACTAAACTCTATTCTGGGAATAAACAGGCGGGTAAACTGGGCTTGGGTGAGTTCATTCTTTACTACATCCCTGTTGACAAGTGTATGTATTTATAGATAGTATAAATATACATAAATAAATAGCCTATATTTCAAATGTAGACGTGCATGTAGTATGGTTGTGTAGTGGGAAATAATTAAACAGGCTTTTAGGGGTGTTAAATATTTACGTGCATGGTTATACCACAGCAATGAGGTGACAATTATAACACTGCTAGATTATTATAAAGAACAGAGAGCAGAGGAACATAATGTAAGGTTCATGTTACCCAAACACCATCTGCCTGATCCTGTTACATAAAGAAAGCAATGAAAAGGATGTACAATTAAAGCTTTTCTGCCCTTTTCAGTGGCAAGGGACTACTGACTGTAATAGCTTTATGTGACGTTAACGCCCAAGGTTTCCACCAGGCTGCCCACATTTGTATTTAGAATAAATATACTTTACATTGATTCCTCAAGATGTGTCATATTCTACAAGATATAAGAACATAAGCTATACTTTTAACGTCAAATTCATATGGGCATCTTCATTTTTTCCCTATTCCCTTGGTATTAACATTTGAACTTTTAAGACTTACATTTTTAACACAGTTTATATGGCTGAGTGCACATGCAAGCATGAATGTGTTTAGGTATGGTGACTTTATTGTGTCACCCTCTGTCGGCCACTTACACGCAGTGTAGCTCCTCCTTTAGACAGACCCGTAATCAGTTGTAAAATCAAGTATGTGCTAATCATTTTCACCCAGGCCATAGGTCCAGCACGCTTTGTATTGAAGAAAAACATTGGGTTTAAAAGAAATCAGCACAATCGCTGAGTGTGGCTGAGGAAATTGGACGCGGTGATCAAGTGTGCGGTGAGGGGTCACAGTGTATCAGAGCGGTCCAGGCTTTCCCCAGGAAGTAGTTGAAAGGGCCCATCGAGGAGACAATGCCTTTTCCCTCTGCACGCATTTCCTCAGGGGACGTATAATGCTTCCTCTTAAAATATGGAGCAAGTTTGGGAGTGTGTTAATCATTTTAAGTCTTGTAAGGGCCTTGCTGCCAAGGTGTTTGACCTATCTGTTTAATTGTCAATTCAAAACCCATACAGTTGGATTTCAGTCTGGCTATACTGCATGTCCATTCTGCTATATACTACATAGTAGTGCATGGTTATGAACATGCTCTACAACACGTATGTGAAATAAAAATCACCCAGAGAACCATGTAAGCAAAAGCACACAGAAAACAAACACTTTGTTTCACTTGAACAGAAAACAAACACTTTGTTTCACTTGAACAGAAGCCTTTCTGGAGGGTTGATGTTATTATAACAGGATACAAATCACTCTCAAAGAAAAATCATTTTGTTTCTTTACTTATAAAGCAGGATTAATATTTTTTTTTTAAAGTATTTTGTTATCAGCATGGTGCTCTGAGCTCACATAGAGAAGATATGCATTATGAAGCTCCCCTGTCCATGTTGAACATTCCCACCTTACTTTGAAGTGTTGCCACTGGATACCTTGTATTCCATATACATTATGGATCAGACAGCTCAAGCAAATCGGGTCTTTCACAAGTTTCACAAATGTAAACTTTTTTTTGTGACCTTGGTGGACAGTTTGCAATACAGCAGCCGAAACTACCAATTTGTGCCCGGTCAGCATTTGCTGCCTAACACCGAGCCAAATGTCCAAAAATGACTATCGTTGCAGTGTGTGCATTGACAAGCCATTGCCTGGCGGGCATGCACTGTGAATGACTTCTGCAGAGTAATGGCTCATTGGTTTCCTATTGTTTATGGATGTGGATTATTCATTGTTATCCACAGATATGTCTACTTGTCCTAGGGTTTGCCACTTTGCAAGTCCAAGCTTGCATTTGTAACTTTGCAAGTTTATGGAGTAAGTATTTCAATTGGATTCCCTAAGGATATGGGAATATACCTTGCTGAACATCAGACCAAATTGTTCTTGATCACAAATCTAACAGCCTAGCAAACCACTGATCCTATACAACTTGTATTCTGTTGTGAAGGGCATTTTAAGTTAAGATTAATTAGCAAGAGTTTGCCAGCTCTGCAAGGAGACAGTGCACACAGTAAATGCCCCGCTGAGAGTCGGTGCCATATTGCCCTGGCTTCTCACCTTGAGAAAGCCCCAATGAACAGCAAGAGATGTGCTGAACACAGCTCAAATGACAAACCTGTGTCCTCTGTCTGCCTACGTAGCCCTTTGTGAAATTTTCACCAATAATAATAATAATGGCAAATATAAACTTTGCTGAATTAGGTTTACTTTTAATGACACGCATCAAACCATAAGGTTGGCAACCTCTCTGTCAAGTTTCTTAACATGTTGACCAATGCAGCGGTTGGCAGAATTAAGCTCTTGTTTTTGACTGATGGATTGATTCGTTGATGATCTTGATTGGGTCGCCAGGCAGCTAAATGCCATTTCACCCCAAATGTGGCGTGTCATTTGAAGGACATTGTGGGATATATTTAGCACTGCTGTCTGGCTTTTCAATCCATACTTACTCTATTATTGGTAGTGCTGAGACAATATATGAAGCGCTCCAAAACCATGCTGCTTTTTTAAAGTCTGTGCGTTCACTGTGGTCCTCTTCACACCAAGACAAATGTTTTATTTAAGTATTTTCTGACAGGACAGTAGGCATATGCTGTAAGTAAACATAAAGTAGAATGAATAAATAGGCTACAGCTCCTTATAATAATAATAATAACTGCAAAATCTAACTGTATCTAATTAAATGTAAACTTAATCGGCTCCTTTCTCAGCCGGGTAATAATAAATGCCCTCGTTTTTGTGTGTGTTTGTATGCGCGCACGCATACTTGCATGTGTAGTATCATGGGAAATGCAAATAATTCAAATGGAACAGCCTGCAGTAATGAATAGCAATATACTCTAAGGACCCTAGACCATGCAAGTTGCCCTGACCATGCACACAAACACACACAAACACACTTCTGACATTTGTTTGTTCTGTGCATGCGTGTGTGTGTGTGTGTGTGTGTGTGTGTGTGTGTGTGTGTGTGTGTGTGTGTGTGTGTGTGTGTGTGTGTGTGTGTGTGTGTGTGTGTGTGTGTGTCTAGGGTTGCTATTCATGTGAGGAAGAGAGATGGTAAAGAGAAGTGGTG
>OMLI01060193.1:39359-50389 GCA_900302605.1 Rondeletia loricata
CCTGCAGTAATGAATAGCAATATACTCTAAGGACCCTAGACCATGCAAGTTGCCCTGACCATGCACACAAACACACACAAACACACTTCTGACATTCGTTTGTTCTGTGCATGCATGTGTGTGTGTGTGTGTGTGTGTGTGTGTGTGTGTGTGTGTGTGTGTGTGTGTGTGTGTGTGTGTGTGTACTACTGTTCCAACCATGTTCAAACTGTGATTGTCAGTGATGATTATAAAATCTATTCTCCTTAAACTCAAAAAAAACTGCACCAAGTGAAATGACTGAACAAAACAAAGCATGTCTTGTTTTCTGTGAATACCATTCGTATAGTGTTGCTATTGAATTACCACTAATGAGGAACTACATAGAATGTGAATGCCCCGTTGTTATGCAAGAGGTTAGACACGCTTGAACGCCACAATGGGGGCCAAGGGAGGCAACACGTGCTATATTTAACAAGGGATTACAATCCTGTAATGATTAGTTTTTCAAACGAAACCATTCCCTCCTTGCCTGGGGTCCAGACCTTTGAATCCGCCCACTTCCACCGAGTCGCCGACTGATTCTGGAAATGGAAATGGAGTGTAACGAGTTGACAATTCTGTCTGATATCAGGCAAATTCCCTCCGGTTTCTCAGCAACAATTAAGTCAATAGTTCTCTGGTGCTTTTTTGAGTTAGTGAACATCCTCCATTCCAAATGCTTCTTGTTTGTGACATGAAAATCTGTGAATTCAATTCAGTTCAGCAAAATATCCAAATAATATTATGTGCAAAAACATTGTTAAACGTATTACTGGTAACGTTAAATATATATACAACAAAAACCTCTACATCTAGAATAAATGTGTCCACTATCATGATGAAGTCTCGGCATGGTTGTATTTCATAATACACCAAGGGCGCAGGTGAGAGGTTTAGTTCAACCAAGAGGAACAAAACAGGGAAGACTCTGTAAAGAACAGAATGCTAGTGTGTATTTATTTAATTAAAATTTTAAAATTTTACTTATTTATTTATTTCCCTGCTTTACTGACCACTGAGTAGGACTGTACTCATGCTTACAGCAGAAAAGGGGATGACATGTATTTGGCAATTGACCATGTTACATTAATTTTGGAGTGCAGCCAAAGGGTGACTGTGATATATTTTGCTGCTGTGTTTGCCGTATCCGTGGTAGCTGAGGCGCCTGGGAAATGCATGCCCTTGCCTCATTGCTGTCTGTTAAACAAAGTAATAGCCTTCGTTGACCAGGATAAGGCACATTTATTACTCTTTCCCCAGCAACATCATCAAAAGTGGGGTATTTCCTCCCTATCCCCACTTTAATGCTGTGTATGGACTTTCAAAGCAATGTTTTGTCCTTTTTCAACTGTCTTGAATTAGAAAAGAGCACATGCTTCTCAACTGAAGCCCACGGTGCTACAATATGTTTATTTACTGGTTGTGTTGTCTCTTCTAAGTTCATAATTCTTCACTGAGCATTAACCAATGAGAGGAGGTTAATATAGATATTGACCACTCAGCAGAGGGAGAATATAGATGAGCCCCCTGAGGTAAAGGTCACGGGCTGGATTACTGTGAGGGAACACAGCTCTAATTGGTCTCCAGGGCTTTGCATGTAAACAGGAAACACGATGTTGAATGTTCAGTTGTCCACACGGGCTAATTACTACCTCTCTGTGCGTCGCTCTATAAAGTTGTTTCTACAGTATAGTGCGTTTTTGTGTGTTTTTAACGTCCCTCATACTTATAGATATTTTCTGGCATATCTTGTGATGTCTCTGACTGATACCACCCAATTAAATACCCTCCCATACACTCACGCACACACACACTCGTGCACGTTTTTGCACTTGCATGCACATATGCAGGCACGCGCCCTTTGCACACTCTTGTGACACTGTGACACTGAAACATAGTTCAGCATGTTACGTCATTTCATGTCAGCAGTGGAATGTGTGCCCAATCACCTTTCACCCCATCTCATCAGAAACCCAACACCACCCCACTGACCACTGGGTTACTTTATTTTCACTCATATTTTTAGGTATCCCACTGGGCTTTGCACTTCCCTGTGAGAATGACCACCTGCTGTGAACATCCATCAGGCTAACCAAGTCTATGAGTATGTATCGTGTCATCAGCTGAAAAAGACATGAACTAGAATATTGACACACTGTACATTGGCCGTACTATGTTTGCAGTTATTTATCTATTTGTGTCAGGAGGTCAGGTAATGCTAGATTACGAGCTTAAACCCAGGTCTCGAAGGTGTCTGGTGGAGAACGTGAGATTTCGCAATGTAAATATGGCGACATCCCCCTTAAAAGCTGACTGTAAACTCTGCAAAAGTGTGTCTACTCTCTGTAGATGTCAAACCTTTGAGAAAACCATATGCCAACGCCAAGACCAACTGTGCATTTAGGTTTCATAACATCTCCCTCTAGCTACGCTTCAGTGTCCTTGCAGTTTTTGCCTCACAATAGATTTATTTTGTCACTCGACCCACGTGTACTTAAGGAAATCCTCGGGGGATATTGGCTGGTTGTGTGGCTCAACCTTTTAGCGATAGTCTGTGTCAGCAGCATGCACTTGCTGTTTGGTGCTGTGTGTGCGGATGGAAACCCAAGGGACCGAGGCTCTAAAACATGACAGTAAAAGCAACAGCAGCAGAGCCCAGTGTTGCTGTAACTGCTGATGAAGATACTGAAGGCCAGTTGCTCAGTTAAAGACTGAGCCTGGTTCAAGAGTACAAAACGACATAATGTTTGACATCTGCCTCACTTCTTGCACCTCTCCAACACAAATAAGACGTGTTCCCATCTTATCAGTGTTCTCGAATTACGTAACAAGTGCTCGCTAGTCCAGTCTTAGATATGTATCAGATGTTTGTGTGCCGTTTCTCCCTCTCCAAAAGCAGCTTTGTACAGGATTGATTAACTCTAGAGCTCACTGCCCTCTAGAGTGGTGATAACACGCTCTCCAATACATTTACCTGATGCCCCTATCCAGAGCAACTTAGAAGGACTAAGCAGGTACGAGTTTAGTGTCTTGCTTGAGGACACTTCAGCAGGAGACTTAGCTGTTGCGGGGACCAAACCTGTGACCTTTCAGTTGAGGGTCGCTCTAACCACTAGGCCACCCTATTCTTTAGAGCAGACTCTCTGGACCTCACAGCACTATAACCCCCTACAGTGCCTACTGTGCCATCTCATGCCAAGGCAAACAGGCAGCGATTACAGACAAATAACCGAATCGTCTGGCTCCCCGACCCTCAGCCTATGTTACAGTCACTGCCAATAATATATACAATCAAAGTTCAAAGAGAGTTCATGCCCGCCCTTGATAAACAGTGCTCAATATTAACTGTGGTGCTTGGCAGAGCTACTAGCACTGTCGGATGCTGGGTGGTGCGCTGTACACACCGTTCTCCTGAAGAGACGGAAAAGAGGAATTCAATAAGGCTGCAAAGGGAGCGGCACCGGGAGCTGTGCATTCCAAAGAGTGTCCGACAGAGGCCAGGAATGCCGATGCTGGACTTAGTCATATGACCACAGGGAATATGAGAGGCACTTCCTGATTCATTTGGGGAACAAGAGACCTCAATAACGTTTATGAAATGAAACACATCCCTTCTTCAGATAAAGACACAGCAAAGTTCCAGTACTGTGGTCAAACCTGCTCAAACATAGTTCTCATGAGAATGCAATGCAAATGTGAATTTTGTGGGCCGTTTCATCAAACTTTGAATTTGGGATAGCAGATTTTTCAATATTGCTAGGAATTAATTTCATCTGGATTTTCATATAGTCATTGCTTCTCAGAGATCACTAATCTAAACAGTGTGTCCAGAACTGTGACGTCTTTTTCCTTGGATTTTCTTCGTTTGAGTTTCTATAGGTGCCACTCTTTTCTTTGTCAGTTCAGCCATGGTGGCTATCGCTGCTCATGCTAACTACTCAGTTCTTCTATTTATTTCAAACAAACCGCTGTTGCTGCTGCCGGAAACATGAAACGCATGCACCAGAGGATTGTTCCCGAGAAAGACCTACCAGACACTGGATGTGTAGAACAGCAAATGTAGTCAATGCAAAAGCTTTCATGAAGTGGGTATGGGTTGAATCACTACTGTGTTATATCAATCGGTGATAGAGAGTTGCAAGAAGGAAATTTATTTTTATGAAAATGTCACAGACTTTAACTTCTTAACATTCACTCACAATAAACAGAAACCAGCTCAGAAAACGGACACTAACCAAGCCCCATTCTTCATTGGAACAGCCTGTATTCAGTGGCTTTAGTGGCTTTGACGTCAAAGCTCAGTCGTATATTATGCCATGTTATCTAACAAGTTGCCAAAATGATTGGCAGCGATACATCGAGTGGGATCTGACCTCTTCTGACCAAGATCTGTCTGTCTTGTCTGTTTATCTGTGTGACTGTCCATCATTTTGTATGTAGGTACGTGTCTTTCCTTCCCGTAACACTTTGATCAATTAGACTTTTCCTGTAACATTTACAATTAAAACACCAAACCTGCAGTGGAATACTAGCTTTATCCCAATACTCTTAAAATCAGTGTAATCTTTAATATGTGGTCACAGGTGAAATGACTGAGGCTCTTTTACGGCTTTAACCTTGCGGCACATGGACTTGACAGGTCAGTGATTGCATAGGAAGAGGAAGATAATGGAAATGGATGACAGAGGCTGTAAGAAATACCTGAAATATTTGCCCTTCTCCGCTGGCTGTTGTTATGGTTTGCTTCATTTATTCACATACTGTACCTCACTGTTGGTTATGGAACAGTAGCCATGTAAGTGTTAATGTGCTAAATAGGGAATAGATATCCTTTAATTAAAAAGAACATAAGGTGGGCTTACATTAGACTTACTGGTAGGCTTACATTCTCTAAGCATCTCTTGTAAAACCTGCAGGTAACTTTGCCATTTCAGTCACTCACCACTGTTGGCTTAAGCCTATTATTTCTGAGATAAATATCTAAGTGCTGTTGTGATGAATAGAGAGACAGATAAGGAGCGGGCACAGCTCATCAAACAGCTCTCCCATCAATCCCATTCCTTCGACTGGGCATAGCCGAAAGGTGAGAGACACATCAGTCAAGCCACTCGCGTCAGTGAGGCAGATTTGATTTGTCAGGCAGTGTAACCTTGAGGCGTGTTACAGCGGCTCACATGTATCTTTGGCCTCTCATAAGACGTGATAAGTGATGGGTTTGCATACGACTACGGTACACAGGCACGGCATCATTCAGTCAAGAAGAGAGCCTTCGGTATAGATCAAACCAAGACACTCACTGTGTAGTTATTCATGCATTACTTAAGGGAATATGTTATGAAATATGTTACAGATTTGAGTCTCTATCCAAAAAGAAGACTATCTTGAAAGCGTATATTCATTTTGTTAACAGCAGGAAATGAAATTCAAACTTGAACTTAAACACTCAAGAAAAACTGAAAAGATAACGTTGAGCTTGTGTTTTACACCATTTTATTTGGCATATAAATGAATAGCATGAGCAAAGAAATGGGTCAGGAAGATAAAATACTCTTATACACATTAATATACAATAAATCTGATATAATTTACTTTAGAGTGCAGTGAAATAATTTAGAGGCCTGGGAAAAGCAAGGGATCCTGCTGCATGCATGGTAACTCATACCAGCAAAGCCCAATGGGATGCTTCCTCTCACCCGGACTCTGCTCCGAACTAAACCTTACCCCTCCCACAATAACATCGGGTGTAGCAACTAAGAAGACAGCATCTTCGTATGACTTCATCAGGGGTTCAAAGGTCGTCTGACTCAGGGATGAACATGGGCTCAAGGGAAATGGTAGGGAGGATTACAGGGGTGCCCGCTGACACCCACCCCAGAGCAGATCTATTGAAGGAGGGTCGCTTCTCCACCGTCTCCCCCTGGAGCTCCGGGTAGTCAGGGAGGGGGTCCACCTGGGGGGTCTTGATGGGAGTGGGTCTGGCAGCCTTGCAGAAGCCACCGAATGGGGTTGCCACCCTGGAGGTGTCGGATTGACAATCTTAACAGTAGCCATCATGCACTAATGAGAGGGACTGAGGTGAACTGATTCATCTAATTAAAGTGAATTGAAGACTTTGACCAGGGGACAGAGACAGCTGCTGTGAGTTATGAGCATGTTTATGGTACATTGTGACTTGGGTGAAGGGCAGTACTTGTTTTGCTCACTCAGCACTTTATTAAAAAAAACATGCACTGTATGTATAATAAATTAAATAATGAATGTGCATAATTCAGGATGCATGTGCGTGCTTCGTTAATGGACTTAATATACAGTCTGTTAAAACCTTAGCATAAAGGCCAGAATCAGGTCAGGTAGTGTGTGTACAAGATTGAAGATTACACCAACATTATCCAACCAGTGGTATGTTCGTGATGTCATGCTTTTCCACCTGTGAGGTTCTTACCTGTTGAAGCTTTTGTACCCTGGTAGCTCTGGTCGGGGCTCGGGCTCTGGCATGCGGGGGATGAGGGTGTCTGCCAAGGCGGGGTCACTGATGATGGCCTGGTCCCAGGGTGAGTGGTAGGACTTTGGGACTGCCGTACTGTTGAACTTCTCTGGAGGGATGTCTTTCAAGGGACCTCCATACCCTGAGGAAATAGAGATGGGTTATGCAGTACATACACTGATTGAAGATAGGGTTTTACCGTGTCATAGATACACTAGGCAATATTGTTATTTAAAAATCCAGCCATCTTAGCCTAAATCATGAAGTGGGGCTGCAATAGAGAAGATCGTCCAATTCTCCCTAATTGAGACCCCGTAGATTCGCCCTATCTGCCCAAATGACATTCTAGTGTCAGGTTTGGACACTTCTCCACCCACAGGAAGTGATGAATCAAAACTTAAGAGTGAAATACAAACTGTCTCCTAAACAGCAGCGACTCACCAACGATAGATCTTTTGCCTCTCCCGTCCCTTTGGTATGCTTTGGTACAAAGCGATCATACACTGGTTGGGTTGGTAAACATGAGCGCTCTGTGTGTTGCTTCTGACATAACGTCACATGATTTCTGGGTATTGAAGTTCAAAATGTTTACCTCTCGCTACCATCTGGGACCGCCAACATGCAGAGTTGCCTTGTGCAGCTTCAAAACACTGATGATTATTTGAAATTTTAGCAATTTGACACTTTGAAAATAGTGTTTTTTACATTTATGCCAGTAAAGCTGAACTGAAGTGAAATTAGGTGTTTGATCAAGTCAAAAAGAGTGTGTGTGTCAGTGTGTGTGTGTGTGTGTGTGTGTGTGCGTGCGTGCGTGCCTGTATGTATGTCTACCCGCTTAGTGTATGTGTGTTGATGGGAGAGGCCTATCCAAAGGTGTATCCTTCAAAACCAGCGCTTCACCAAGGGGGGCTTGCAAGCTCACGCATTACATAATGTGGGGTGTCGTGTCACGTCCTACCCTCTCACAATGAACAATCCCCCCTTCCGGAGTTTATGTTTTGCCCTGAGGAGGAAGCAGGAGAGACCAAACAGAGACCTCTGGGAAGTTTACGGTTTTGGGGGAATCTATTACAAAACATTGTGTAAAAGATTTCCTAGGGCCGTGGAATATTTGGTTGAGTAGATGTTTTTGTGGGAAATGACAGCCACACACCCAGCTCTATGCACTGTACATGTAGATGAAAGGAAGATCCCCAAGAGCTTGAACGGACAGAGCAGCAGTTTAGCTTTTTGTACATACATTGCAATATGCAGTGTTCAAATGTGACAGCATCTTCTCAGGTTAATATTGCCACCTCAACGAAAGAGACGTTTTTTCCATACTTTTACTCCTTTGAATGTGAAATAGGGGTGTCGCGATATACCGGTTTTGCCATAATCGTGCTATTTAAAAAATGAAAATACTAATATCATGTAAATAATAATATATTATTATTTAACTTCATGTGACTGTTTCAGTTGATAATTTGTTGACTGCCATGAAAAATTCATTGTAATCAGTTGTTTTCAGTTTTTAAAGAGAAAACAATTATTGCTATAGATATCGCGATAATATCGTTATCGTGATATTTTTTGCCATGATAATCGTATTGTGAAAATGTGATATCGTGACAGCCCTAATGTGAAATAGTACAATGACTATGAAGTTAAAATGCAGATTATATTTTCAGCCATATTTAAGCCATCGCTGTGGCAGTATGCCTGTTTGGGTCAATTACAAGAGGGTATATCAAGCTAGCTTTGAATCATCACCTTCCTGCTACAAAGCTTAAAGATTTGCATTAACATCTTCAGCAGATATTCTGTCAATTCATTTTCCTGTTCAAGCTCTATGGGAATCTAAGGAGCTCACTGTAAATCGCTATCGCCCGGTTAAGCAATTTAGCTGCCTATACCAGGCAGCTTTCTGGTACAAGCCATGGGACATGCACCTATAGCACCTGGGTCGATGACTGGGCTATTTAAAGAGCTGTTACCCATTTGATACCCAATACACTTTGGCCTTACTACATCCAGAGACTACTCTGAGGAGGGGTGGAGGCTAGTTTGTAAATGTGCTCATCCTTAAATCAGTACTGGTTTTGTGTCAACTGGGCAGAACTGAGAGATGAGGGAGGATGTGAGTGCCAAGCTTATCCTGATGGTATCAGTGGCAGCAGAGGCAAACAGGAAATACTCCTCGCACTCCCCGTGGGTAAAACAAGACAATTATAAAATGATGGTCACAAAAGATAGTAACAAGGAGGGGTAAAAAGAGGTGGAGAATGAGAGAGAATGTTGAGGAGCGCACACACGAGACAGAGGGGTGGGATAAAGTTAGAGAGAGAAAGAGACAGGAGAGAGGCAGAGGGAGATTCCAGGCAAGGATCAAATGTTTTCCCACATGATCAAAGTATGTGCGAGTACAAAAAAATTAAAACACTGGAATCCTTATCAAAACACTGAGCATCCAGTCCTTTTTGTACAGCCTAACATGAACACAGTCTATCCACCAGGAGCAATACCCATTTCTCATACGTAAATTAAATATACTGGCATGTCATAAAAATGCACAACCAAAGAGGAAGTTCTACATATAGCTAAAATAAT
The DNA here is from genome assembly GCA_900302605.1 of Rondeletia loricata. Lineage (NCBI taxonomy): Eukaryota > Metazoa > Chordata > Actinopteri > Beryciformes > Rondeletiidae > Rondeletia > Rondeletia loricata. The sequence continues at coordinate 48,454 of OMLI01060193.1, forward strand.
AATAGACATGCAAATAAGGCCAAAATGTTATTGCATATAATAAGTGTCAGTGATGTAGTGATAAATGGAAAGCAGCTCCTAATGTATTGCTGTATAGACTTTGTGGTCACAAGATCACAGGGGTCAACTAAGGTCACTGAGTTTAACAGAGGTCAATTGGGTTGTCGAGCCAACCTCGGCTGTATCATTATTGCTGCGGTTTTGGGCCCTTGAAAAGTGTTTTCTAGTAGACTGTACCACCGGTGTTACCTACCAGGGGCGATAGATTCTGGGTTTGGGGCCGGTGTGTTGGGTGGCGTTTCAGGTGGCTGGTCAACACCCAGGTTGTTCTCGCCACTTTGGTTTTCCATGGTGTTGCCATTCTCAGCTTGAGGGTCCATTCCGTTCTAAAAGAGAGACAGAAGGGATGAGTTGGTTTTGAGAGAAAAGTGGGTTAGAATGTCTTATCTCATGGTACATTGGACAATTTTATATAAATGGCAAAAATGAGAACACATTTTTTACATGTTTTGGTTCTTATTATCAAACGTTTCCACTTGTCAGAACCTGGATTGTTTTCCAACAACAACAAGTAGACAAATTCTCTGGTTGTCCATATTTCCTCAACATTAGATACATTGTTTTCAGGCTGGGATCAAGTGTGCTGCAGCCATAGCAACCAGCTTTCATCCCTTTAAAGATATTTATGATGATTTACTCCAGGACTTCCTCAGGAAATGTTGACAACTTGAAACAAAATCCCTCCATTGCCCCAAGCAGTAAACAACCCCAAAAATATGGAGTCATTCTCACTCAAAAGAGGAAGGAATAAATTTTGTATTATTTGATCTATGTGCGTTAAGAGGGCAATCACAAATAGACAAGGTCACCTCACAGCAAAATGAAAGGGCATAGAACTAGTGCTGCTAATTAATTTGATAAAACAAAGAGAAACTTGGTTACTTTATGTTGGTTCAATTTGATTGAGAGCTCCAGTGCATACATTGCACCATGTGTGACCAGGCCAGGTTAAGATAAGTGCTACTGTGAAAAGAAAAATGATGACTTGGCACACTGCCCATGCGAACACAAAGGGACATTAATAAAGCTTCTTATGACCGGCTGTAAGACTTTCACACCTACTGTTCCGTGTCAATCTATGTCTCCGGCACGATTCAAATAAACACTTCAAGTACTGAATCTTTTCCACAAATACTTTATCAGGATGTAAGATATTGTGTGCTACTCAAAGGCATGTAACCATTTTCACATGAGGGAAGGGAATGATGTGGTGAAAATGGTTTTGCATCAAGGAAACACTCACCATCAACAGAAACTTAAATTATCTCCATTGCAAAAGTCTGTTTTAATAGTGATTAAATAAATAATTATTTAATCAAGTGTACATTTATATGTATTTAAGCAAAGAAGCAAATGAAGTTAAGGAGTGAATGCTTATACACCAACATTTGGGGAAATATACCTTTTGTCCAACTTACCCGGACTTAGACGAGATGTTCGATATCATTTTCACCTCTGTTCGTTCACTGGCTCGTTTTCCATGTTTTTCCATGTTAGCATAACGTGTTAGCTTAGCATAAAGACTTGAAGCCTATTGGGGCCAGTAGCCTACCTCCGTCAAAGTGAAGAAATACACCTTACAGCAACTCCGAAGATGTCTTATTTACACGAGGTATCATGTGTATTTGAAATACACATGCAGGGGGAATTTTTTTTAAATGAGAGACGTTGTTTTCGAAGGTTAGACGGTCAGAACTATAACCGCTGAACACACATGTATCCTTCCGTCTTCCTTGAGCGCAGTGATCCGCGCACCTTCTGAAGGTAGAGCTAGAGGCTAGATCCGGCACAAAGTAGTTCCACCCGTCTAACTTCTCCGAAAACAACGTCTCTCGTTTTTACAATTTTTACCCCGCACGTGTATTTCAAATACACA
>OMLI01060204.1:0-11228 GCA_900302605.1 Rondeletia loricata
TGGGGGGTGGGGGTGGTCCTGTCGTGACCTTATGATTGTTGGTAGATATAGAAGTTTGATAGTGGATAAAAATCTCCTCCTGAAAGTGTTGTCTGGTTTGAGGGGGGCACACTCACTCATATCTGAAAGGCCCATTGCCACATATTTGTCAAAAACGCAGGTAAAAGATCAGTGGTCCATGGCATTTCCCATCCACTTTCATTGAAAAACACACCCCATGATCATTTGATACAACAGTGTAACTGAAGCTAACTGATAACCTGCAGAGCAGAGTTTTCCACTGCCAAGGTAAAGGATGGTCTCAAGTGCTTCGTTAGACAGTAAGAGCAAAGGGCAGGGCTTTTGATCTAAGGAAGAGAGCGTCAGAATGCAAATGTGAAATATATTCTCACTCACTGTTTATCTCATCACCTTTCAATAATTCATGCTTCTTTCTGACCACATGTAAATATGCACTAGAATTCAGTTCGACAAGACATTTACTCTGGCAGTACTGAATAGGCTATGTGTTTTGGGGCTCATGTGCTCCGACACATATAGGCTGACTACTGAGTATGAACGGAGTGTTCTCGACAAAGTATTTTCACTCTGCATCGCATGCATCACAGCCACCCTCAGGACCTGCCAGGGTTTAATGCCAGCTCTAATGGCTTATAAGGGAAATCAATAACTGTGTTGAAGTGGAGGGATGTGCCACTGAGCGGTACGCAAGACCTTCGTTCAGATATTACTTGATAGTTTATGCTGAATAGTATTAAATAGTATTTGATGTACTCTAAAACGAATCTGAAGGTTATGTCAGGATGATCACAGCTCATGTGGATTAATATTGATATTTGATAAAAACGCACTTGTTGGTCACCTTGTCTGTAAATATGCCAATTTCTAGAAACATACACGGTATGCCAAGTGTGTGTGGGTCATTAGCATCTACGCTAGTCAAAGTGCACTTTAAATGATGTTAGCAGCTTGCCATAAGTTGGGAAATCTGATATCGGTTTAATGAGATTTGTCTTGGAGCCCTCAGTGCACAGTTGTTTCCTCCACTCCTATTAATGACATGGTTTCTTTTATATCCACTATGGCATAAATTTGGGACAAAGAATAAATTTAATTGATCATCAATCCTTTTATTATCCATTACACTACCCCTGCAATCAATCAAACTGTTATTAGTTCTAAATGGAAAGGGAGCATTCAGCCATGATGATCAGGGATATCGTAAAAACCAGTGTTAGTTTATCATTCGTCAAATTAATTATACTTTGTGCTTTCCAGGCCTCCTCATATCTGTCTACCCTTTCGTAAAAGCCTGGCTTAACATCAACAACATTCTTCCAACCCTGGGTAAAAAATGTTTTTGACAATTCCATTAACCTTCCACCTACTTTAAAATCTTAACTTAACAATCAAAGTCGTTTCATAACTTGTGACATGCTGACAAATGAAACTTATATTAATATTATTTAAAAAATAAATTAAAAAAAGAGTAATGTCTGTTCTATCCAAGTGACATCTTAGTTCTCATTAGTTCAATAGTTTGCTTTTCCTTCCCAGGAAACTTCAGAGTGCACCCCACGCCTGCAAATCCTGCCCCCGAACAGCCAGCAGAGACACTGAAGCGAGAAGGTGAGTGTAGACAGCCTCTCATTAGACCTTCCAACTGAAAGACAGCTACGCAAATACAGCTGTAGTGAACAAGTCCATGTCTGTTATTTTTTGATACAGATCTGACTCCTCACCAGCCTGTACACTGGAGCCAGGGCTGATAGTTAACAGAGATGAGAGAGTGTTGATTCTGGTTAGTTATTGGAGAGCATCGGCCATTTCTCCAATGACTCATACTCTCATATGAGATTGAGATGGATATATCTCTGGGATGCTACAGCCATTTCTTGCCCATCTTTTAATCTGCTCTGGTATAGAGTGGCGAGGACAGATAGCTAGAAGCGAATACAGGCTGACAACAGAACAGATCATCCAAATGTGTGTGCCCGTTTCCCTGAGGTTTTGTTTTTTGTCTTCTACCCTTGCTCGCTCATGACTCCATTCAGCTCTCACATAACCCGTAGACTGGTGATACATATAATGTTGCATGTTGCAATGAGTTTATCTGCTCTCTCTTGGCAGGGACTCAGATAAATCTGGAACGTTCCAAGAGTCGTATGGGAACCTTTGTGGACAGTGGCCCAGTGGCTGAGGCCACCCCAGATGAGGGGTATGACACACACACACACACACACACACACACACACACACACACACACACACACACACACACAAAAGAATACATGCACACAGATACACATGCAAGGTTAAATGTGGAAGGGTTAAATGTACGAAGATTTGTGTTCCTGCTGTTATTTCATGATCTTTTTGGTAACACTTTATTTGGACAGTCCAGTATTGATACTCAACTATCAGGTGACAAAAAGTAAATGTTCAACAAAGTGCCACTTGCCTATTTGCTGCATCTCTAAATACTATGTAACCCTAACCCAGACTTTAGCCTAGCCCTAACCCTAATCTGACCCCATTTTACCCCTAATCGCAACCCTAAAATTAACCCTAAGCCAGACATTGAATATCTCGAGACTAATTTTCACTTGTATCACATGAAACTCAGCAGACTTTTTAGTGACACATTATAGTCACTTGATAGTAAACTGAGTATCAGCATTGGACTATCCAAATGAAGTGGGACCATCTTTTTTCTCTAACTATGGCAACAGGGGTTTTTGTTAGGATAACCCTCAGTGTCAATATATTCACGTTGTTATTTCATAGTTAAAAGGTTATGATGCCGTTGCAGCCAGAGACTCCGTGCCACTCCAAAGCAATGGAATGATTGGACCTGCTGTCTGTTTGGACGTGTGTCTGCTTTCATCTCACAAAGCTAAATTGGGTTTTGAGATAGTCTCTTCTATGGACAGGTTGATATGGAGTAATGTCTCTGAGAGATTACTCTCTAAGGGATTCTGTGGCTAATTTATCTCATTTTGAATTGCTTATTTTTTACTGTCTCCAATAATATTTTGCCATGGTATAAAAGAGAACATGATGTAATGACATCAAATGTGATGAGCCTGCATAATGGCACCAAAAACCTAAGCAACTGAAAAGAGTTTAGGTTGTTATACTGATGTATGGACAACATGATTAATCACCTAATATAAAGGGCATAGTGTTGATTAAGTCATGCTAATGAAATACTTAGAAATATATTTACTCCCCTTTTGAGGAGGTGAACCTAATCTCAATATATGTGCATCTGCTGCATTGCATCTGTCAGATTGTGGTTGAGGATATCAGGTAGGAAGAGGATAAACATTATTTTGATGAATTATGGAACAAAAGTGGCGGTATTGTACCCAGACTAGCACCTTAGATATGGGCATGGGCTTTTCTATTGCCTGCCTGAGCCATTTAGGAGAGAAAAGGCGACTTACCCAAAGTAAACAGTACAAGTCATCACCTCCTTTTCATAATCAAACAATTGGGTCACATTGGATGTTGTTGCTATGGAAACAACATATCCCAGATAGATTTCATTTATGTCTGACTCGATCATTCATCAACCATGCAGGCCATGTGTTGACCGAGTTGACAATGTTAACCTAAAAACCATCAAGAGGCAGTTGTGAATTCTTTTTTATTTCTAATGTGCGATAATCTTTAATCTAGAAATGTTGTCACAATTAATGGCACCCTTCATTGCAAAGCTAAAGTTGGCCCTCCTATTTGATATATCAGCTTCAGGTATGAAATTTGTGGTGCAATCTTTTGAAATGCTCTGGAAAGTCTTAACTTCTGCGTTCTTGCTTTTGAATTAATTGACATTTCATGTATACATCAAGGATGGCTATCTATTTTTATATTTTATTTTAGTTCAGTGGACCACATACTTATAAAAGGCCAAAGGTATTGAAACGTGGAGGGAGTAAAAGCCCCATTAACTTTTCCTAACTTCCTCTGAGCGTAAAATGCATAATGTAATACTTTAGTATGAGGTGCTCATTTGCAATTATCCCCCTAGAGGTCAATAGAAAAATAACCAAAATAAATCTTACCCTAATCCATATCACATTTATCTTGTTGGAAGGCTGTATTAAAGTTGGTTTCAGGCTAATGTACTCCCTCCAGGCCTCAGTGCTTTGATATACCATTACTTAACCATGTTCTCTTTGAGAAAATAACAGCTCAGCCTGACGATAACGGCCATCCATTGAAATTCATTCAAATACAAGACAGCAGCTGAGGCTTTAGAGAACATTATAAAGAAATACACCATTAGTCTGGTGATGTAGATGGGTCATATTTGAAGCAGTTATATCAAATGTAATTATGAAGTAGGTAATTATTTGCACGGCCACTAGAATTGGTGCAGGTGCATGAGGAAACATATCAATGAATGAGTTATTTTAATGAACACAGTACTAGTGCTAGTGTTCTCTTTACTATATACAATTTAATTGAAATTTACTCTGCAACTAATTGGACGACTTAAGGAACAAAGATGTAAAGGTTATTACAAATTAAAAATAGACAATTTTTCTGAACAAATGTCTCCAAACAATGGAAAATAAATTTCTAAATTTTCTCATTACTTGTGTTGTTGATTTTCTACAGTCTTGTGTGTGTGTGTGTGTGTGCGTGCGTGTGTGTGCGTGCGTGCGTGCGTGCGTGCGTGTGTGTACATGCCTGACATGCTTTGGTCTGTTGCAGGACATCCACAGACATGCCAGACATCTTGTCTAGAAGGAAACTTAAGCAGTCCCCTTCTGATCAAGACTTGCCATGATGTCGTCACACAGTGCCGACCTGACTGAGCAATATGGCGGCATTATTTAATCTTCTTCTTATTCTTCTTCTTCATGAAGTTAATGTAGAATGTGGGACAAAAGAATGTTGATATTGGCATGATTTGATTAGACCCTTATGATTCATTGATTTTTTTCCTACAGAAATGTTTTATTCGTGTTTTGTTGAGACTTCCTCATGACGCTATATATTTATGTGGTCTAATAAAGAGCTCCAAAGATTAAATTAACCTCTGGCGTCAACGTGTAATTTTTAGTGAAGTAGTCCCATACTTCACATTGCCTCCTGACATCAAGTAAAGCAAATGAAGTACTGTAGCCAGGCCCACTCCGGAGCAGCTCCCATCACACAATGTACTCAGCCACCAATTAAGAAATGATTATGCTCGTTATGTGAGGATTGGGTCTCTTGCATGATTCATATCCATCAGTCTTTGCATGGGAACACAGCTCAACTTCTCTTGCCTGTGTTTGTCACGAATAAAACAAATATGCATACATGCATGTGTACGCACTCGCATACACAGACACTCAGACACACACACAAACACACACACACACACAAATGGCAACATACATGCACACGCTGAACTGCATCCCTGCAGTGAACCACAATACATTGATATTCAGGAGTGCACAGGCAGAGTGGCTGCTGCGTGGGGGGAACGCAGTGCTCTGATGAGCAGTGTGACGTGCTGTGAGGCTGCATAATGCTGGGGTGTGTTGATGATAGGAGCTTGAAGAGTCCACGGTGCCTTGATGAAAACCAGGACTTCTGTTGTTACACCTCAAATCACAATGTCTCACCATGACCCCTCTGTGTCTGTATGAACTTCATCACCGGAATGACACAGTATGGGCATTTAATTGCACATCACCCTAATTGTAGACTATTGTTTTTGACTTTGATCATGATTGAGCTCATTGAAACGCTTGAACCTTGCAAGTGTTACCAAAAGTACTTAAAAGAAAGCCAGGCCATTGAAGGGAGACTTTATTTTTTTATTTACAAACATGAGATCACCTTTTTACTACCTTTTAACCAGAGTATAAATATTTAATATGCACAAATAGATAGATAGATAGATAGATAGATAGATAGATAGATAGATATTAGTGAAAACAGGATACTAAGGAACTGAAAGAGAAAACTTTCACCTATGACCTTTGCTCACAGTATCATTTCTAAATCAAAGAGTTGTTACAAGGCTATTACAGACCACAAGGGCAAAGGAGCCTTTGTGGTCGATGGATTAACCTAGTTTGATTTTTGTAAATAAAATAGTAGGCCTATTTCTTCATTCTGACAAAAAAAAAGAAAAAGTGAATTAAATCAAGAAGTCTATCCCTTCGCCTCATGCAGATGCAATTAATGCATGAGATCAGCAACAAGTAAAGCTGCAGGTATGCGTTGTGAGTTTTGACTGAGAGCAATAGCCTTTACCTTCATCATCATCATCATCATCATCATCATCATCATCCTCCTCCTGCCAGCCCCCTCCCTCCCCCTCAGGTTCAACACTAGCAAAGGGAGGAGCGTTGTGATGATGTGACAGGACTCACATCCAGCGGTTCACAGCGCCAGTTGTTCTTCCTCCCGTCCCCGTCAGGTGTTGCGTGCTTCTCGGTCCGCATCCTGAACAGCGCGCGGTGTTGCGTCTATATGGCAACTCAGAAGAAATGCCATCTCACCTGACTGATCTTTATTTCCCTCGGATTTTTATTTTGTTTTATTTTATTTCCCCCCGGATCGCCTTGCCTTGTATTCCCTTGGCCACTGATTGAACGGCTGTCATGACTTTGTACCCTTATAAACCTGCAAAACCATGATGCAAATTCCTCCTTTGTTGTTTACGTGTCCTTTCAACCTCTGTAATTAGACTCCGTAGTTAGACTGGGATTCTGATTGAAAATCCATAAAACAATGGAAAGATCTTCAAGTGTGCAGGACCTCGGCGTAAAGGGTAAGGTGATTTTACTGCTACAGATCAGTGCAACGACAGAAAATAACCATACACTTGATGTGTTATGAACAAAGCCTAATTAATAGCCTACTTAGTGCGCATACTGTCAGTAAACAGTCTGTATAAACTTGAGGTTGTGGATGCTAGATGGTGCTAGACACATTTGCTTGAATTTGGTCTTTCACCTCCAGCCCCTCTTCATTTGGACTGTATGCTCTGAGCGGGTGTGTGATGAATGAAAGGGGTGATTTGATGGCTACCAAATGCTCAAATGCTAATCCCTAGAAGCAATGCATGAATGAAGCAGCTGCAGTGCCCTTGCACACACTTGTTACTACTACACTAAGCAAGACAAAATCAACAGTGACTGTCATTGATTCTGATTAATCTTGTAAATTTTTATCCGGCATCAGCGGACATCAAATATTGGTGATAGGTACCGTAGAGTGCATGCATTTCAGTTACTGCAGCCAAGTTCATTATGGCCAAGATATAGCATTCCAATTTAATTTTCAACAGTCCTTTCACATCATGCGGAACAATCTTCCAGGTGTCAAAGATATACACTACAGCTGTACTGTACGTGCCATTCAGCTGCACCACTCGCTGGCATAGACCCCAGTGTTTTATCAGATAGGGTATTTATTGTAATGCACACCCACTCCTGACATGTGTGATATGGAGGAGTAGCAGTGATGAATGTTCAGGGGTCTAGCTCATTGATGGATTACACAAACTCTCAGGGAGGGCACTTGACTACCCTCATCGATGATTAGATAGCGGTCCAATGATATTGTAGTGCACAGAACAAGAGAAGTGTAAAGCCATACACGATTTATTTTCTCTCTTTGTGTGCTAACTAAAAATACCCCCTCTGTAACAGCTGTCATGTATTGTCTTTTTCAGATAAAGGTGTTTTCACACTGTGAATCTTGGACACAATTTAGTTAAGCATCGCCATGGGGAATAGTCTTGGCTGAAATACAGGGAGACAAGATACAAGAGCAGAAGCGAGAGAGAGTAGCCTTGAGGTGAAGACATGGTCATCACTGATAGGAACTCCAGCACTCCTGTGCCTAAAAAGGAGCCAACAAAGAAGAAGAGGAGAAAGTCTCGCCCTCACGGCCTGCCCTCTCCGGCACTATGCTGCGCCTGTGGCCTATGCATCATGCTGGCTGGAATCAACATCACCCTGGTGGGGGCATTCGCCTTCAGCACGCTGGTGCCTTCTGCTAATCCCCCCATCATCATTGGACCTATCCTACTGCTGGTGGCCTTCTCCTTTTTTGGGGCCTGTTGCGTGTGCAGCCGCCTCCCCCCTTCCCAGAGCTCCCGTAGGTCTAAGGTGGGTGGTAGGGGCACGGGGTTGATGGGACATGGCGGGTTGGCCGGAGGAGCGGCCTTCGAAATAGAGACCAGTGAGCACACGTTGCAGGATACTACAGCCGTGCAGCTCAGCCCCACACCCTCCCCTGTATCATCCCGGGCATCCAGCCCAGAGAGGGAGGCTCCAGACGCAGCCCCACCGGCGACATGCAAGCTTTTCACCATGGAGACCAACGGCCCTTCTTCTATTTCTGCCACCGCAATCTACTCAGCCTCCACAGCAGCAGGAGGGGAGGTGAGGCTCAACCTGCCACGTGAAGAAGTGGTCACCTAGCAGGGCAGAACACGTCACATCCCTGTAGGAGACTCTTCCAAGGCTGGAGTGCTAGAAATGTAAATATCATTCTGGGTGGAGGGCTCGCTGAGAGTGTCCGTCAGTTTACATAGTGCCAGTTCTCAACAGTATGCTTTTGATTTTGTTGCTGTGCAGCCAACCAGTAATTAGCATGCAATGTTGATGAAAGTATTTGTGGATCATAGTTTTTGGAATTCAAATTCCTAGCTCCCTTGTGCTGTTTTCCTACAGGTCTTTCTTTGTAACTTTGGACATTATGAGCAGTTTCCATGTAGAAGTCGTAACCATAACCTGTATCTCTCACATTTACTCTGGCTAGTGGACATCTGGAGAGGATTCGACTGAAAAATTTGGTTGTTGATTTGTGATGAGAACTCAGAGATTAGATGTAAAAGAGCAATGATGAAAACCAGAGCTGAACTGTATGCAGTGACATTTGGCATTTTGTGTGCCATTCTCAGTGCTGAACTTGTTTTTGGGACACAGAACATAATAGGTCATGGGGGTCCCAAAGCAATATGATCTCACCTGGCGTACTGCTGAGGTTACATTCTTGGCATTTACAGTTCTTATGAACTAAGATGAGTGATGAAACAATGTACTTGGTTTCAGCCAATACATTTGTAATGAATGATGGTATGTGTACTGTGTTTTATTTACATGTAACTGTGTACAATGTAGGGTCCTGGAAGTGTCACTGTGGTTTGATAAGCTTATGCTTTTGTAAAATTATCACACCAACATTAACACTATGAATATTGTTTTGTCCCCCATGCTAGAAAGCCTTATTTTGATTGTATATGTACATGTTCAATGACAAGGTACTTACATTTTACAGTTTTAAAGGTCACTTTCAGTGTAATTTTTATAGATATTGAATAATTCCATTACATTGTAATGCAGATTAGTGGTTTTTGTTATAATCCAAGTGGAATAGGGACTTATCTCACCATAAGGTATGTAATTGTGGGGAATATGGTTTTGTTAGCACTGGTATTTACAGTGTAACTTCACAGAGGAAGAGCATGTTGTACAAATGTGACCATCCGAATTTAACAGTATTCAGTACCACTGTCACAAGATACATCAAGTCTCTGTGTTTGCATGGTGTGTATCTCAATACTCCCACGTCGATGTACTGTATTTGAAAAACTTCTTTTAAAATGTGCTTTTCATGTTTGATATGGCCTTTTCATCGAGATTTTAAGAGGAGAGATTTTAACTTTGTGTGCTGAGGTCCCTATTCAGCAAACGTTACATTCAACCTCCGCTGGAGATAGCAGGATATGGGCCACCAAGATGTTTGACGTAGTTTACGCGTTCAGATTGTGTCAATGACTCCATAGTGTCCGTTCCCCATCACTGTGATGTCTTCTCACCAGTTATAAACTTGATTGGCCAAGAAAAGACATACAAACCCTGATTTCCTTTGAAAGGAACGTTGCCTTAGACTGAGATATCAGGATCAAACTAAAGAGGGCTATATGAAGGTGCACAAGGGCATTTTGTGGAGAAAGCCTTTGTTGGGCTCTGGTTTTCTATTCCATATTGTTAGGGAAGCTCCAATTCGATTTTTTTGTGGATACCCATCAGACTTTGCATAAGAACATACTGTTTGGTGACAAATACATGATGCAAATGGATTACATTTTCTATCTCCCAAATTTAACTGGACCACCAGAATTGGTTGATCGCCAGTAGGCAATTAGCTGATCTCCTATTTAGAGTGAATATCTGCCGATCCAGATTATCAGCCATTGACTGGAGCATTCCCATATATTATCCTTCATTACTTGAGGCATACACATTTTCCTCAAAAGGGCCAGTTTCACTGTCAAACCTCACTTTTAAACGAAAACAAGACCGCGCCAATTTAAAGTACCGAGGTTATTGTACATTTTCAGAGAACTGTATTGTCATGGAAATGCAACACCCTGATGTAAACTATTGGCGTTATCCATGTATTTTAATTTATGTATCACTTATAAAACATCTGAAAAATGTAAAGGACTGGATATTTTTGTGAAGATTATAATTTGTGTATTTTAAAAGTAACCAATCCAAATGTGAATATTTCAAGTACAATGTTTTATGTTATGCAGAAATGTGCAATATTGCTGTATCAATGTGCCCTAAAATCAGCTGGCATGGTAGTGAAGTTAGCCATGTTAGGGAGTTATTTTGTGATTGCATGGATTAATTAATTGTAGTTGCCAGAAGTAAAGAATGTCACAATGTATTTAAAATGTTAATTGCCATGCTAACGGATAAAGCAAGGCCTGACTTGGTCCATTTCTTAACCCCAGGCAAAGCTGTCCCAAAGAGCCACTGAGTAAGTCAGAAGCCAAAAGAATCGTATGGGGAAAAGCAATATACAAATGGTAGGGATATTGGGAGAAACTAAAGTAAGACATTTGTATCAGATTCAAAATAAAATAAACACAATGAGGACATTCGGCAGAAATAGGAGAGAGGAGGCTGTAATAGGAGACTCCGATTAGGACATAGTTGTCTGAACAAATCATTGAATATAGGGAAACATCCAACAGGTACTTATTTCCAATCATTACAGTGTAATTAATGGCCTTATTTTTGACTAGGATGTCAGGTGGAGCCTATAGTCCCATGGTCATGATGTGACTCCAGGAAAAGATGAATGTAGAGTAGTAACAGCTTCACTTTCAGTTTGAGTTTGACCGTATAGGCGAGGTCCTATTTTAACAACAGCATTTAAATAGCAAAACCACACACATAATTGATACT